>OY740767.1:22883041-22987932 GCA_963513935.1 Aphrophora alni
ACCAATAAGGTACACATTAATATAAATCATGGTTTTGGTTTCGCATAACCTTAAATAGAGATATTTCATAACCTATAACACATATATTTCTTATAACATAAATATTTTGTTATATTAATTGACATAAAGACTACTTTCTTTCTTAGCTACATGTTCAGTTGGGCGTTGGCCACTGCAATTAGTTGGTAATCTTTAGAAAATAATTTATGAAAGATATAATAACTTCGCTTTAACAATTTGTTCTATTCTGTAGATTTATATTTCTGAGAAAGTTCTTTAGGTTGTTAGTCTGATTTTAGTTTATTGTGAATATTTAAAAAAAAAATTAATTTCTATGTAACTAAATATTGATTAGAGTTTCAATTTGGTTTTCAGAATATTAACAAAAATGCAGGTAGAAAACGATAAACAATATTTCACAAATAATTTATAAATTTTTTGTTAAATATAACTTTATAATGAAAACTTGAAATTACCTGGTTTTGTTTAAGCTAATCATAGAATGTTTTGTCCATTTTAATATAAATTAGGAATCTTTAGTTGTTCAACATCGGGTGATGTTACGAGGTGTATTATAACAAATAGATAATTTCCAAGAAAAGTGGAGCGTCGCACTATCTACTGAGAATAATTAGATCCTCCTTGTTTACCCCGATAAAGAATTGTTTTTGTTACTTGAAGTGCTGTTTTTGTTTTTAAATTGTCACATCTGTAAATCATTACAGTTGATATAAAGAGTTATTTATTAATAAATGTGAAGGAATTGAAAAATACCTAACTTCTAACATCGCATTATTACAAACCGATACGTTGTACGCTGTAATTATTGAGGTGGAGCTTTTCTACTTGATGAGCTATTAGGTGTTTACTCTAAGTTTACAATTGTTTGATACTGCTACGTAGGCCCTTAATGATGCTCACTAAATTAATTGATAAACAACTGAAGGCGTTTAAAAAACATTTGGGGTTTGATTTTCGTAACATTTTTCAAACATTAAAAGACGAGGCAAAACACCAAACAGTTTAACTTATACAAATAAGTATCACTGGAGAGCTGAATCTTAATTAAGCAAGGTTGGAACATTTTTGCGTGAAAAGAGTATTAATCCCTATTAGTTTACAATTATTTTATTTTTGTCTCGTATATGTCGGTATATGCAGATCCTTCACGTTAGAATCAACTGAAAAAACCATTGTTTTTTAACTTGAAGAGTTCGTAAGTTTTAAACTAACAGCAGAAAACATTTTGGCTAGAACAAATAAGAGCTCACTGGAAAGCAGAATAATAAAATAGGTTGGCTGAAGGACACTCTTCATTAATAACGATCAAAGTTACCTACATTTATTGGAGTGGCAATAACGTAAAAGTACAAATTTTCTTTTTAGTGCACATAGCAGAACATTTAGACACATATTATTTTTCAAAATGTACTTATGTTTGAGAAAATATCTGTTAGAGATTTGTGTAATGTTTTCTTTATTCAAATCAGAGTGCAACTAAATTTTATATCTCACATCTCAATTGCAAGCGAGTCAATATCTCAGGTTTTAACGATACCCTGGGTTTGATCTTTACTAACTTTATAAATTTATTTTTCGTACACGTAATTTGTTATGTGATATAGTAAAAAAAACCAAAGACCATTTCAACTTCGAAGAAAATATAAAACTTATAGGAAGATATATAAAAATATAGACAACTGAAGAACGTTGAGAACTAGAACGTTGAAAACTTTGTATCATATTATTTGTGTAATACATAACCACGATCACATTTTGTAGTATTATCAGAAAATGGGAGAAAGTTGCATTCAATTTTACCCACCTTTAAAAAAAAGTAATAGTAAAACTGCTACTTGTAGTATATGCTTGAAATATGGACAGTAACTATATTATATAATATGAAATAATAGACCGTATAAATATTCTAGCACATACAAAACAAACGGAATACCTAATATAAGGGTAATTAGATAACTATACTATAAACAACTATCTTAAGTTAAGTTATGTAACACTCACATTTGTTATCTCTACATTGTAGGCAGTTGACGAATTTACAAAATTTTAGTTCAAATTCTACAAGCATAGAAACTAAAATCTAAAAGCATATTTTATAAATAGGGTGCACAAAATGGTCAACAGACAAAAGACGAAGTGTTTCTGGGCCTTTGTTTATATTTTTATTATTGTTATTAGCCTAAGAATCAACTCCCGAAATATTTTCAATATTATATATGATGATAATAATAATAATAATAATAATAATAATAATAATAATAATAATAATGAATATCAATAATATTAATTAATAATAATTAATATAATAATAATTATTATTAATGATTGATTAAACTTTATTATTTAATGTTTAAAATAATTAATAATAATATATATAATTTTGTTACACCCTGTATATACTCAATATTCAACATAAACCAAAACTACCGTCGTATGTTAATACAGCATGTTACTCCGATTTAAAAGTTCACGAAATAAAACACATTTCCTTAGTGGCAATAAAATGTAACACAATAGTCTGGACAGAGATTTGCTTCTCTTAAAAACACTCACATTTTCCCTGAAATATTACAACAATTTTACCATGGAATAGTTGCATATGCTAACTGCAGGATAAACGAAATCAATACGTAAACCGTAATTAAATCAGGAATAAACCCCTAGGACTGAACACGAATTTCCAAACCATGAATGTACTAAGTAAAAACCATTAGGCTAACAGATATGTCCAATATATCGACTGGATCTAAAACTAGATCTGTTATCCTTATGCCTTACTAATTATTCTTCATTATAATTTTTATTGATCCATATATATATATATATATATATATATATATATATATATATATATATCATAATTCTGTAGTTGCTTTTGAAATTATGGTGGTAACAATATTTTAGATGTTATAATAAAAAAGCATTAAAACACAGATATTTGAATTACAGTATATTAAGGCAAGTTAAATTATTGTTATCAGTTTAATGATAGTTTACGCTATTTTAATTGTTATTGATAACAAAAAATTTAGTTAGGTGATGTTATTTATATTATACAAACCTAAAACCATTTCTTAATTGCAATACATTGACTTCTCAAAACACATAATGCATTGGAAAAAAATTGTATAAAATAGAATTTTCATTGCATTTGAAAATCATTTATTTTTATTTGTACAACAATCCTATATTTGCATAGTTATTAGTAAATAAATTATGACATGTATAATGACATTATGGCAATGTATAACAAGTAGATGGACGCTATTATCGTAGATACCCAGCCCAAGCAAATAATGACAGAATAGTTTGTCTGTTAGGTTTTATAGGAAATGTTAAATCATAGCTGTCAGTGTTTCAGACATAGTGTACTCCGAAGCTGTACATGTATATATATATATATATATATATATATATATATATATATATATATATATATATATGGCTCCATTCGCTACGCTCATGTGAGGAAATTTTTAATTACATTTTTATCGTAACGTTGCTATTTTTCACCCAAGAGGTGTAGGAATTGGGATTAATTACATACATAAATTTAAATGCATAGATTTGTATCTAATTTAGTGTATTTTAAGTTGAATAACACACGACAAATGAACGAAATACCGTTTAAAATGGCCACCATTTTGAAATTTATAATTTTTAGTGAATACACTATAGTCCCCTATACCAAATTTAATTTTCCTATTTTAATTTTCCCGTTTTCTCTTAAAGACGACAATAACAAAGACAACGACGGCAGTCGAACGACTTTTGTAGAAAATAAGTTTTCCTATTTCCTGAGGCATGAAACGTGAAAATCTGTGAAAGAATAGTGTTCATAATTAATGACGATTATCAAACTTAGACTACAGCCCTACCTCTAAGTGAAATTAAATTTCAACTTAAACTAATTCAGTTACGATTTTGTCTATAAAGACAATATTTTATTTTTAACAAAATGTGAGATATCAGAAAACGGAAAATCTAGAATTCGGTGTCTGGAAATAATTAACACTCACCGAGAGAAGGTTATAAATATTTATTTATTGTTACTATCTACCGGTGGCACAAGTTGTACTTTGCAAATTTGTACAAAGTTTTGTTTACAATTTTATTTTCAAACCATTTAATATCGTGTCCAAGATATCAGTAGTCTAGTCTTCATTTGTCTTACATTACATAAAAAAAGTGTAGGTTAGTTGGAAACCTACCTAGTAAATTTTATTTAAAAACTAGACTTCAAATATTTCATTTTCTATGTTTTCTTTTGGTCCTTAAATAGTACTGCTAGAGAAATTAAACAAAATGGATAGAGTCGATTTTAAGAATGTCGTAATTCTGTGATTTTTTTTAAAGACAGCTATTTCTATATTTAGTTATAAAAGAACAAAATTAATGTCGTCTAATGGCAATAGACGGAGGGGAAAAGGTCCGAAAAAAAAATAATAAAAATTTAAAAAAATAAAAAAAAAAAATAAAAAAACGGGATTTTAAAAATATTATTAACTAACCTCTAATTAATTGTAAAGAAAACGACAAACCAAATAACATGTAATTAATACAACACATAGCCTATACATGTAATACGCACAGATTAAATAAAATTACGATGATTAGGTGTATTACTTTTGTTCTTTTATCAATCCTAAAATAATTGTACAATGTGAAGGGTTTTAAAAATTCATTTATCATTTATCCTGTATTTAATAGTATCATATAGGGTAATATGTATATTTGTATTACCATTTCTTTCAAACCCTATGCGTCTTAATATATATCAACGTTTCACTGAAACATCCATCTTATAAATGATAGAGATTAGGCCGTAATTTGAAGGATTTTTAGGATTAATGTACCATATCTTGAAACACCTGAGACTAGCAATTTTATTTGGACATCTTCAAGAAAATTAATTCTCACGATTCTTACACTGCCAAATAAAAAACACCGTCATTCTGAAAGTTTGTTTAAAGAGGTATGTTTATAAATAAATATTGAGCTTGACTTGTTGATAGAATAATACTCGAACACAAGATCTAACAAAAGTTACGATTACTTAGTCAGACGCGTTTCAATTATCAAACTATAGAACTATAAACTGAAAACTATAAAACTTTAAAAAAAGCAAGTTATAGTGAAGTTATTGCAGCTAATGTATCACTGAGGATGACAACTTTGTCTTTGAAAGGCGTTTGATTAAGTTTGCGTAATTTTTGTGAGATCTTCTCTTGGAGTCTTATTCTATCTAAAGTGGTATGTAAAATCTGATATATTATAATATATATATATATATATGTATGTATATATATAGTATATATATACATAAATACAGTATATTATATATATATTTATTTATTTATATATATAGCAATTTACAGGTAAGTGTAAAGAAAATACTACGTCCTCTCATTTTTTTTTTTTTTTTTCATTTTTTTTCTTTCTAATTTGAACTGTTTAAATTCTGTTTGCGGTAATCTCTTTAGATGAAAGAGGCAACCTAAAAAAGTAATGGTGTATGTTATTTTATTTGTGGAAGGCTAGGGGATGGGGGTTGCTCTAAATTATCAAATGGCACCTATGCTTTTTGTATGCTATGAGGCTTGTGATACCTCACTTTAAATGCCTCTGTGAGACAAGCAAACTGGCATAAAAAAATAATCAATTCTGACCATCCAAAACAATATGGCGTCCAAAAGAGTATTTAATTTAGGAAGCTAGGACAGAATATGAACTCAGAAGTCAACGTAATCGATATTTCTAAATGTTAGTTCATTACTTCAAATACAAGATCTCTTAGATTTGTGGGGGATCTCGTAAAACCTAACCTAAAAAAACTTTTGAAAACATGTTTGACCAAAGACGGGACTACTGCATGTAGGTACAGGAGAACAATCTTAACATTTAATATGAGGTGAAAACACATTAATGCCATAAAAAGGTAGGTACCGTATCAATGTAGTTTCGTAAATAGTAAGTATTAATGTCGCCATTTTGTTTTGGGTGTTCAGAATTTAATTTTTATAATTTCATTTTTTGTCTATCAGAGACGTTTAAAATGAGGTCTCAAATGTATCATTTGAAAGTTTTGACCAAACACTCATTATCCAGCCTCCTAATCAAAATAGCACAAACCTTTGATTTTTTTTCACCTAAAGGATTGACGCAAACAGCTTAATACTTATTTAAAACAGACTTTAAATTAATTGATTCACAAAGTTTAATTAAGTTTAGATTAAATAAATTGCTTACCTCATAGTTTAGGATGTATTTTAAAAACAATACAATCTTTTTTTTTATTGTTTATATATTTTTAATTATTTGTCAAGGTTTTATTATTTTATAATTTACTTTTTTCCTTTAGAAATTGATTGATATCTTTTATCGACTAAACAGTCATGGATTTAGAAAAAAGTCATAACAAAATACATGTTAACATTTAAGTTTGTATCTATAGCGATAACAATTTAATTTATTACAATACAAAAACAAATTATTACACTTTCTTTCTTTATTTTGTGTAAACTAGTTGCTTTTTGAAAATTTAATTTATTCTAAATTATAGTTTTCAAGTTGGGTATAACTATAATTAGACTTTACACACTATGTCATTATGTCTGCTACATTAGGTAATAACAACTAAAATATTAGTAAAATGTATATTAGTTAATATATAATTAACTTACAAAACATTTTTTTAAACCCTCCTCATTTTCCCAAATTAACTAATATCCAGCGTAAAATTGAATTTAAGCAGTATAAATTCAGATTTCAGCAAAACTCAATTATTTTTCTTAAATTAACCCTTGTATCATTATGGTTAATTACACGCAGCAGTGTTTTCAGTAAAAATGTCCAAATATTTGGATTAAATGTAATTCTTTTACCTTTGAGTCATTACGTTTATACAAAAATTCTTCTTACATTTATAATCCTTAGTTCTTTGTTTAAAGAGGTTCTCTCTTACTACTATAATTGCTATTTGAGCTCAAGTCAATTTTTCTTTTATATTACTGCGGTTGTTGAACACATTATGTATTCATTTCTGTAACATAATACTTCATTTTATTAACATTTTTCTTGAATGTCGAAACATATAAATGAGTTATAAAAACCCTTCACATTTTACAATTATTTTAGGATTGATAACAGGAGAAAAGTAATAAACCTAATAAAATATAGTTTCATTTAATATGTGCTTATTACATGTATATGTATAGCATTTATTACAATCATGTTATATGGTATGGCGTTTTTTTTTTTTTTTTTTTTTACAATTAGAGTATAGTTAATAATATTTTTTTAATCCCGTTTTCATTGTTTCTTTCTCATATTTTATTGAAAAAGTTATGTGACTCCGTTTTGTACAAAAAAAAGTGTTTTTTTTGGAATCTCTGTCTGGCCTTTTTTCCTATTGCCATTAGACGATTCTTTATATATATAGTATATATATATATATATATATATATATATATATATATATATATATATATATAACTAAAGATATAGAGATAGCTGTGTTTAAAATTCACAGAACTACGATATTCTTAAAATCGACTCTATTGATTTTGATTAATTGCTCTAGTACTACTATCTAAGGACCTAAAGAAAACATATTTTTCGGCATTCCTAAAACAAATGCCTGTTCGTAAGTTATCTCTAAAAAACAAAAAAAAATACAAAGCAATGGATCTGTTATAAAAATATGATTTCATCAAAACTAGATTAAAACATTAGATATTTGTTCGTTCCGTTAAAAATAATAATAATAATATATGTAAATGAATACCAGTTTTGACAACATTCATACTTCTGGCTCTTAGTTACAATCGCATGCTAATATTGTACAAACTATTTACTTTTTCAGTCATTACATAAGATTATATATAATCACAAACTACCTTAAGACTAATTTCATCAGAATAAAACCATAACACAACTCGTTATAGTTTAGTTATTGTATCACTGAGGATGGCAACTTTGTCGTTGATAAGCGTTTGATTAAGTAAACGTAATTTCTATGAGAACTTGTGTTCGAGTTTTATTCTAATATTATCTCACAAGTGAAGCTCAACATTCATTTGCTAATTTCATCACTAGGTATATATGACAGAACACTTAAATAAACTGACGGGGGCTTACACAGGCTCGTGCCTGAACTTATAAACTACCATTGAATCCTTTACATGTGATGTCATAGCCTATTTTATTTCAAACTGTATTAGAACATATTCATACTTTAATGAGGTATTTTTTGTGTAAACTCTCCTTCAATTTTCATGTAGATACTTTCAACCGTGTCAAAAATGTGAAATATACTTTGCTCTGTCACAATAGAAAGTTCATAAACGGAATTTTACCAGTGTTTTCTTAACTATACTTTTTACAGTAACGTTTATTACACTCCCACTTTACTGCTAAAATAATTTCTGTTTTATTTGATTAATCTTTAATCGTGGAGAGATTATAAATTTGGAACATTTTCAAGCTTCCTTGTCTCACGTGACCATAATGGTGGCAGTGGCTAATATTCAATAAATTGAAGGAGCCGTTGCTAGGTTTGTATAGGGCCTATTAGAACAGCTGTTAAAATATATTACAACCATATTGTGCAACCACCTCTGTATTTTATACATGGAAAGTTACTATAAATTAACGTAATTTTCCTCTTAATTACAAAACTATTGTCACTGTGGTATCTTCTTTACGTTATTTTTTATTTGCGAAATTAACATTATTATTTGATTTAAAATATCTTAATAAATAACAAAAATTATTTACATAAGAATAAGTATTTTCTGATCTTGATCTAATAAATTACAAAAATCACTAATCAATTACAAATATTAATTAGTCAAAAATTATTTTACACTTGTAAGAATATGAAAGTTAATGTTTTAATTTAATAACACTGTAATAAACAAACAAGTTTTAAAATAATAAATAAATCAGACATTTTTCAAATTTGTTGTATAAAGTTAATTTAAATTTTATTATTATACTTTATTTCTAACATCTCCTCAGATTTTCATACGTAATCAAATTGAATTTTACACAACAATTTATTTATTTTTGTATTTAAACGGGACATTTTAGCATTGAATTTCATGTAATAATCGTTGTAAATATGATGGATACTTTAAAATAGACGGTATAAATAAATTGTTCAATGTATACTCATTTGCACCCCTCCCCTCGTTTGTACAAGGCGTAGTTAGCTGATTATTGCAAACAAATCTAATGCTTTGACATATAGTTTAGTTTACAACAACCAAACATAACCATTTATGATGTTGGCCAGAGGAAATAAATTTAAACGACAGTTATGTTATCCTCATTCATGTATGGCTAAAATTTTGTTTTTATTTAAGAAATAAAAAGTATTACAATGTTTGTGAAAATCCCAAATATATTGATTTCGTGTAGCGGCCTTATTTTTAGACATCGTTTTTGTCCCACTTCGAATGTATCCGCTTCTATATCTGAATATATATCAAAATTTGTTGACATCCAGCACCCATCTTCATCTCTTCTTAAATAGATAGGGATAGATATTTCGTTGAAATATCCATCTTGTCAACGCGTGAAGCTTACGCCGTAATTTAAAGGATTTTTAAGATTAATGAATCTTATATTAGAACACCTGAGACAATGCTATTAGAAACACCTTAAAAAAATACATTCACATAATTCTTATGCTGTCAGTACAAAATACATATAAAGTAAATTATTTTCTGAAAACCAATTAATGTTATTGTAGAGTCTAAAATGTGGCTTTATTAAACTTGTGATTAATAATTGAAGTTTACGAAGGTCCAAATTTCGTTAATTGTTCTTTTAAACACAGTTAAATATGAACCAAAAAAAATATTTCCTGAATAGGGCTGAAGAGTTTATAACGTCTTTACCGAAAACTCAAAACAGAAAGTTAGCAAATGCTCGCTATCACTTTTATTGATAGATTTCCACACTAATTTTCAATCTAAGAATTTGAATACTCTCGTTAAAAAAATTTAATTTCTCTCGTTTTTTTGTTGAAAACGGGTTTTAGTCAAATGTAAATTATCCATAAGAAATAGTCATAATTGTTTACTGTTTTTCCGAGTTCTGATCATAAAATTTACATTTTTTCAGATCTGATAAAATCTTCATATTGATTCTAAAACCACTAGCCCCATCATATTTGATGTAGCTACTTATTTTATCGTTCATACAATAAAACAATTTTTAATATTGATTTTTAGATTTTTATATCTCAGCTGTTCATGCATACATTTTTTTTATGGGTTCATACTTTATTGTTTTATATCCAGGGTATGTCAATTGTGCACTAGTAAAAATCAAACGTGTTAATACGTCTTCTACAAAACAACCTGAGTGAAAAGTGAGAAAAACATTTACATTGAACTTTCTTTAAATGAGGCCACCAGGTTAAGTTTAACAGATATTATCTCTTAATGTGTTTTGTAATATAACTGGCTTAAAATAACCATCTGCATCTGGACAAAAACTATAACTTATGTAAGCATCATGAAGTTTAAAAGCTAATTAATTTTCAAATAGTGAGATCACTACTTTAACACAAAACAAACAAAAATTTTGAACATTATTTCATTTTAACACTTGGGATAGACCAGGCAAATGTGTGCTTAAAATATACACACATACGAATATTTAAGATTGTTAGGCAAATTCAACTTTAGTGAAAAAGGAAGGGATTTATGCGGATTATTGATATTAAATTGACATAGAGTGACCATACAATTAGGTCGTGTAATAGGGCTTTTGCTGGGACGCATTCATTTCTTGCCTTTTCAATATTACAATAATTTTAGTCAATATTGTTTACTTTACTTACTCCAATCTCGCAGTCACTGACTTGTCTGTCGTTATTGCTAACAAATTTTAAAGTAATTATTGTATTCGCTTTAACTTCCATATACACTACGATGATCATACTACTTCTAATTATAAATTACTTAATGTTCTACAACTTAATCATGTACGTTTTAACTATATTTTAGTTATAGTTATGCTAGATTCTGTCTTACACGCTGGAGTAGAGGTTTACATGGCAAAAGGTTCATCAGTAATACACCAGTAATAAATCACAAGACGATTGACTACTTGGCTTGCACATAACTACTTCAAACTGAAAATTATTATTAAGTTTATTAAATCTTTTTTATGTGTCATTTCCATCTTGTAGAATAAATGAAATCTGCTGATTGCCTTTTCCACTTTTCAAAATTGCTAAAGTAACACTTTTAACCAAAGCGCCCTTTCTTTTATGAATTATTTAACAATTAATATTCTATTCGTGTGAATGGATATGAATGGATATGTGAACGGCTTTGAAAAACCATTAGGGCCTATTATTTTAATTGTGAACGTATTTGTTTAAAGTTGTACGGAAATATAATTTATGTTCTTGATGATTATGTTAAAAAAAAAGTTTAAAATGTGTGGATCTTTTTTATTAATTTCAAAATAAAGTACGTATCCCACCTAATAGGGAAATCCCGTTTGGTTCATACCAATATTTCATCACAAAAACTACTTGAATTTATTAGAAAACTACTCTTTGATATATTATTCTACATTCACACAGTGCATTCCCAGTTAAAATTAGTACTACTATAACCGTATTGTACTCATATGTTGCCCAGTAATCCATAAGTAATTGGTAAAACTGGGTAACTGTTGCCTTTTCTTTAATTCTATTGTAACCATTTCCACTATTTCACTTCTTGTCTTGACTACTTTGTTCCAATATAAAGTTCATACTTCAGATAATAAAAGGTGATTGTTGTTGTGTGATTAATGGTTTTATTTGTTAATTAAATTAATTTAATTTTCTTGGGTTACTCGAATTAAAAACTATGGTTTTAACTATTTTTTTCTGTAAAATAAATGGTGCATATTGTGTAAACATTTTCACTCATCCATACATAACTCAAGACTAAGTAAATTAATGAATAAAGCCATAAACTTGTTCGTTTTTATCATAAACACTTACTCAGCTCATTAAAATTAGATAACGTGATAATATAGATTACAGGACAGATTTACTAGCTTCATTTTGAACTTTTACCAAATGTTCTTGAACTGTGAAAATAGTTCGTAAACATTATTTCAAATTCAATTAATAGAATGTCAAACCGAGATTAAACTTAAAATTCCTTTCTTCTATAAGAGACAATATTCGTCAAAAATTTACTCCATGTTTTTTTAAATTTTATTTTGGTTGCACTATTCAAAATAATATTTATATATTATAATTAAAAACTCAGTAGTGTTATAAGTATTTTATACCAAATGAAACAAAACACAATTTGTTACAAAAAAAAACATATTTGTTCAAAATGACGTTTCAATTACTCTCGGCCTACAACGTGTTACTGTAACAACTAAGGGTGATGACTTAGATATTGAAACAATATCTCTTGAACATATTTTGAAACATTATATTTCCCATCATTTGATGATTACAATTTCCACAAGAGTTGCTAATTAAAGTCGAAACATTTAGTCTATTTGACAATAACAAGCGGTAATATTACAAACAAATCTGTCTGTCTGCTAGAAATATCCATAAACCAATAATATAATTAATTAGAATCAGAACTACAGTAAGAAAGCTATATCGGTTACCATTGTTTTTGGTAATAAAACCGTACAAATAGCATGATTTCCTTGCAACATTACTATTAGAGAAAATATTGTTGAATCTACAGTAAATCTTAAGTTTATAGCTTTATTAAAACCAAATGACAACTTATTATTTAATCAATAATATTAATTCCAGTACAAACTACATATTATGGTATTCCAATATAACTAATAACAGTTGTTATGTTTCAGTATTCATCACTAAGTCATGATTATATGGAGCTATGTACTTATGTGATTAAAGTTATTTGATAATGATATATTGTTCATACTAATATTATATTTGTATGGTTTAATCTGACATCTGCCAACATTTCTGTATACAAAACTAATACACGACTTTTCAAGAGTATAAATTATCTCCTGTTGTCAAGTGATAAGCCTGTAAATATGAAAAGCGTGTGTTTCATAAAGATCGTACAATTTTTTTCTGTGTTCTGGGTTTATCAAAATATAACGGAAGTTGATATGTGCTGTCGAAACGTCAAGTAATAGGTTTTATATTTACGAGTGATAGTAAACGTTTGATTAAATTATATTAATTATTTTCAAATTTAACATTGTAGCCAACGGTCGCGATCGATTCGCCAGGGAATACATACCGACCGTTATATAATTATTTTCATTTTGTGATCCTATGAACATTAAATGTGCGTAATAGTGTCATGTCATGTTTTGTGTTATTATGCATGTACTGTGTATATTCTATTGACAAGCTCCATATGGAACGATTTAATATAAACTAAATACTTTATACGATCTGAAGATGGACTCACGAAGCCCGAAACTGCAGTAATTTATAAATCAACGGAAGGATTAGTTGACGTACCGATAAGGTAATTCATTTACTTATTTATTAATTATTGGAAAATTGTCCACGTTCTGAGGTTATGATTTTATAACTGTGGCTAATTTATATTTTCGAAAAGTCATGTATTATTTTTGTATACACTATGTAAATAGGTATACAGAATATGTTGTTTTTGTTTATAATAATCGTATATTATAAACTATAGGGTAAATTAGCTACAAAACTAGTACACTTATTAATTGTTTTAGTAAAATTCGTCTGATATACCAAGAGTTCTTGTAACTTCTACTGACGACTTTTATGAACTCTATTTATAAAAAACTATTTAAGTACTGGGAAGGTAGTTTTTTTTCAAAATGGAGGTAATAAAAAGTCCATTAGATATTAAAAGAATCATGGAATGACAAAATTTACAAAAATTAATTATGGACTTCCTAGTTGAAATATAGAATATATTTATATTATAATTGTTGTATTGCAATTATGTACACACGGTGATCATTAATAAAATAAACTATCCAATTTTAACAAGTAAAAATAAAAACTAGAAAAAGTTTCATTAAGTCCCATTCAATCTTCTATATTCATTTATCGGAATACACATACAATAAATTCTATATAAAGTTATAAAAACATATATTTGCGAATAATATAAATAACAAGAATACAATATATAATTATTCATATTAGTTGAAATGGTCATTTGAGTTATATCGTTTTTTCTGAATAAGGAGTTTTACTTTTCCATTAACATTTGCGCATTGTGTGAGACCGATTTATTGTTATTAGATTATTTTATCTAACCTTGGGTTTACCGGACACGAATGTCTGGGAAGTGTAGTTTTACTTTATTTGTCTCTTGATTTTGCTTATGACTTACAGTAGAAAAAAAATCTAAGGTTACTGATAGAAAGCATTCCATGAGTCAGACGTTTGGACTGACTCGTCGTTGTAAACTCATCAATACAGGAATGTCAGTTACTATCTCTGACATGCTTTCTCTCAGTATTGAACCCCCATTCAATCTTCTGTATTCATTTATCGGAATACACATACATTAACCTTAAATTCTGTATACAATTATTATAAATATTCTCATTAATTAGTAAAATAGAATATATTCTGATAATTTAATAAATCTTACCTTTTACCCTATATTTTGGTTTCAATAAATGATAAATTTATAACTTGTTATAATCTTCTATTTATACAGTAAATCAAACACCGTAACATATAATTTACATAATTAATGTTAACAATCCAAACAAACAGAGATTGAATTACAAAAGCAGACATAATGACTATATTATTGATTTATAATAAAGTACTGTATAAAAGGTAATTAAATTGAAAAACATTTATTTAATTTTAGAAACAAACAAATAAAATACAGAGATAAATATTACAAGTATCGGTTGTACACAATTTTCAATTCATATTATTTTTTGGGATTTTATAAATAATATACTCTGATTTAATGCGTTAAATATGTTGCAATAATGAAATATAAATATTTAATAATATTTTTAAGAATGGATAAAATTAAAACCAATTTACAGAGATGAACAGGTTGTAAGGTTATATTTAATATATATATATATATATATATATATATAAAGCTAAGATAATGTGTAAGATGCAATGTGTAAGGAAAGAATAATTAAATCGTGTCTCACAATTGTATGATTGTATGTATGTACGTATGTTTTCTGAAAGCTCCAGAGTGCTTATAAATAAACAATTTATTATAAATTTTAAAAATACATGTTAAATAGTTATTCTTATTTTTGATTAATTTTAAACTTTTTATAATTTAAAATATGTGGATATTTATTTCTTTAAGTTTTAATTTGATTTGATAATTTTTTTTGATAACAAAGTGCATGTTTTAGCAATCGCTTTTTTTTGTGGATAAAACAACAATTTGTGGAAATGTTTTTAGGACTACATTCTAAGACTTGTATTATACATAAGATTATATTATTTTAAAACTGAATTTTTAATTTTCAGAATTTTATGTTATAAATTGTAAAGCGTGGTTTCTCAAGGCAAGAATTTGAGTAAACCTTTCAATTTACAATTATTTTATCTCTATGTTGTTAAATTACGTAAACACTTACTTTATCACTTCTTATCATTTTTACCCTTCTTATAACTCAGGTATTTCACCAAAATATTAAAAACATTTAATAAAACAAATGTTAAAAATCGAGTTTCATATTGATTAGATATTACATTATAAAAAGTAATTAAATTATTATTTAGAGATGAAAATCTTTCTTAATAAAACCTAAGTCAGGTTTTGCTTATAAAACCTTTTGCTTGTAAATCCAACGTAAAATATTTAAAGATCGCATATTTATTATAAAATAATCTAATTGACACTCAAGCAAACTCCGTCTGATGCAAATCAATACAAATCAAACTCTAAGCTTTAAAATCAAGTAAATAATAAAACCATTGAGGAGAGATTAAATTAAAAATACTGCAGGGTCCATACAGTAATACGGGTTAAAACCAACCATTTGGAAAATATTACTGAAGTGGTTTCGGTGATAAATTTGATGAAATTCTTTTATTGAAATAAACAGTTGGTAGTAACATTAGATAAAACAAATGCAGTCTCTCTAAAATACCCAAACAATTATTGATAATCTATATTTTAGTTTTAATATTAAAGAATAACTTCGTAAAAGAAACAGTTTTGTATTTGTGTTCGCCTTAAGTTAGGAGATATAAGAAGCAAGAAAAGAAAATTTCTTCAGGTTTAAAACAAACTGTTGTTATTTGGTATAAAATCTATATTAAAAAAAACTTATATTTATCTTCCATTCATACTTTGTCTTTTTTACACGATAAATTTAAAACTAGCTATTGTGGTTACACTTTTCTTTCAATATAAATTTCGGAATTATTCCAGATCTGTTTAAATAATCATAAATCTTTACCTAATAATCTATAATATTTCTGATATCACGAAATATATGTGCCATGTGTAAACAAGTATTGTACCAGTAAGGAAAACTATAGATATAATTATAATGGTGGTATTTTCCCATGTTATTCAGTAATACATTTATGTATATTATACTATATCAACTTTTCATCTGTTTTTATATTAGCAAGTGCATTAAATTAAACTGAAATTTCTTCTTGAAAAGTTTTTTAACTAAATCTCTTCATTTAAAAAGTTCTTCACAAAATACATTTCAGAAAAAAAAAATCAAAATTGCTTACTATTTGTTTACTCAATTATTTCTATTTAACTTTAAAACTCTCCCATGAGTATGAAAAAACATTCTAAGTTCATTGAATTAAATATTGATGTAACTGTAATATGATTTACTCACATTAATCTCAGAAAGTACAAATTAGAGTGATATTGAAACTGTCAGTATATTTTAATGCATTAACTGTAGAAGTATGTCTCACATTGTTTGGTATAACTTATTTTTCAAGGTTTTTATTTGGTGTAATTTTATGTACTGCACTTTATCAATATGTTGAATATTGAAATGTTGGTGATTTTTTTTATATTTTTTGTGTGTTACGTTTCTTGCATATCCTTGCTAACACATATACATTTTCTAAATTTCTTAAATAATTATTCATTTATATATTTCATAAGTGAGGAACAACATTACCTTTATTGTAGGACTGTATTAAATAATACTTCAAATAAAGACAGAAATGTGAATATTCTCTAATTATTATTTTGAATAAAAGCTAAAGTGTATAAATCTTAATATTTGTTTTGTATTCTTATCGCTTCAAGATTAAAAACATGAACACAAAAACATTCTGTCTAAAAAACTGAAAAATCTCTATGTTTTAAATATTTGGTAACTAAAGTCATTAATGATGTATAAGAAATTTATCCCCGCTTAAAACATTTATAAATTTAAAACACTTCCTATTGTTACTATAACCAAAATTTGTGAGGAATGTTACTGGTATAAACACAAAAGATATTTAATGAAAGTTCAAATATATTTAATATTCATTTTCAATATTCTAGTATGACATACGTTTTCGTAATATTGTCAAAATATAATTTAACAATTAAATAGAACATATTGCATCAGAGATTATTTGTTTATAAATAACTTTAAAAATACAGGTTGACATACTTGGCGTATTAAGAATATGCGCAAACTACACGAGAAATACGTCCATTAGAATTGCGTCTTTGAGTTTTAACCAATTTTTTTTTTTTTTTTTTATATTATATGGACAAATTTAAGAGAATATAAAAATGAATTTGTTTTATTAACAACTCAAATCATGGTTCATTGGTGCAATAAAAATATATAGTAATAATATAATTTATGTTAAATAGTAAATTGGTTTTTCGTAAATATGTACAGTATAATGTAAAATACACAGTTAGTTAAACCATGTATATGACAAAAGGTTTTTTATATTATTAATCGTAACTTAATATCTCTTATAATGGACAAACAATATGAGAGAATGTACCTTTTTAATATTTTATGCATAAGTGAAAAACCAGGAAAATATCATAATGTTTAAAACGTCACTTTACAGAAAACAAATTCACGGAGTTTTAAAGACGTACAAACACTTGTCAATGTTGGCTGTGATTGCAGCCTCTTGCTGATATCATTCATCTTAGAAAGTAAAGCAGGCTTTCAAACAACCACGTTTTCATTTCCTTGCTTTACCATCATGTCATAGTTTGTACTTTGTGCAATAAGTTATGAGTTTATTGACTCAATAAAATAGATTCACTTTTAAAATGAAAACAATAAACTATACACCATTTTTCAAAGATGTAGAATTTACAGTTTAAATCAGATACAGCAAATTTATTGTTTTAATGCAGTCGAAATGTAGAACTTATTTCCATTGTGGAAAAAAAATTGAATTTTAAACTAACCAAAAAAAATGATAAATATACTTAAATATATTTTATGTATATATTCCTGGATTGTATTTTTGAATAATTGTAGTAGTTTAATTACCTTTTTTTATCTCCGTCAAACAATCCAAATTGGTTCCTTAAGGATTACCTGTGTCTACGGTTATACCATCATCTTCAGATCAATATAAAAATAATGTTGTTTAGCCTGTTATAGCGTCGTCTTCTTTTATTGGCACAATTAAACACTTATAGTTGAAATAGTCAAAATAGTTAAAATATTATAAAGTAAGTTATATTAATAAACACTGACACATATCAACACGTACTAAGTAGATTGTTAGTACATATTAACTAACTAAATACAGACAATTCGTAGAATTATAATATGTATATTTGTTCAAATTGAAACATTGAATCAAAATGTTTCCTGTATTATTATTTACTATAATATAGAGTTTGTTGTATAAATTTAACTTTGCATATTACAAAGATTTTTCTAGTTCATATCTATGTTTTTTTTTAAAACGGCAACGAAAAGTTATTAGTAGCCTACATGTAGATTTTTTAGTAAAAACTCTAATTTAATAAAATCACTAAAATTAAGTTCCAACTAAGTTTAATTCCAACACAATAAAATGTGAGTTTTCATGTTTTCTTACACTTTTTGAAAACATTTTTACTTAAAAAAAAAATAATAATAAAAAACTAAAAATACACAATTTTATCAACAAATATGTTGGTTAATCTATTTGACTGCCATTCCCACACTGAACGTTAAAACTATTATTTCATCACTTTACCAAACTCCCTATAAAAGTTACAAATAAATATTTTTATACAAATAAAATCTGTGTAGCCTAGATACATTCAAAAATATATAGGTAAGAAGAAATATATATATATCGTTTTTCTGTAATAATTATTTGCTTACTGCCACTATAAGAAAATGAACTCAAATAGGTATTTGTAAGTTTTGTATATCTTACTTGTAATCTCACAATAAAGCCAACCGTAAACTATATTCCATGACTATTGATTTTTTGACACAAACTTCACCAAAAATAGATGTAAAACACAAACATTCTTTAAATTATCGAAATACATCTGTCAACTTCGTATTGAAGGATGGCTAGAAGCTTTCTAAGCCTGTTTACTTCTTAACACATGTGAATTATAAAACATAGTACTAACTATACAAAATGAGTTCTGTTTACTTGCAACAAGAATTACTTTTGTACTATAGCAAAAACCATCGTCGCAGCAAGGTTAATTATAGTGGGAATCAAATTTAAGTTGAAATCAAAACAACCGTAAGATATCGATGTTTCCTCATGAAGAAGTCGATAGTACATGTATTTCAGTTGCTTCATTGATTTCTTGTTTTTATTCCAATTTAAGGCTTTACTAACGTTAATCTTTACTTTACGTATTTCTACCTCCAGGAGTGTACACAACAGAAGACTTAAACTAAAATATATGAAATTAATCGTTGTCAAATAAAAGAGAACGATGAAGCTGGTATTATTTAAATCAGTGAAATATAATGCACTACCAGTGTACAATACAAGGATATTAACTGTGAAACAAGCAACATTACCACCATAGTAGTCCGTAATCAAATGCAGAACTTCGAAAATTTCCTTACAAGCTGTGTTTACGGTTTTTATCTGTTGTTTCTCATTTTCGTCATCTGAAAAGTGTAATCCAGTTGATTCAACAGCAGGCAAAACACTGATTGTAAAAATGTTCGGTAATTGTGTAGTATCAAACATTAAATCGGTTACACATTTACTCAATAATTGCATGCGTTGACGAACTGTAAATACCAATAAACAAAAGTATGTCATCATTGCCCAAATCATTCCCATTAAATGTAAAAAATTAACATAAAGTGCATAGGACACTGAAAGGTTATCAAAGAAAATATTAATTCTCAACAATTTGGAATCGGTGACTACAGAAATTGCATTTGCAGCAACAACTATGATCATGTATTTCCTATATTTACAATGGTCAATGAAGTGTCCCAGATTCTCTAATCTCGTATCAGAGCTTTTGATATTTTCAAAAATAGCAACCATTTGTTTGTATTTTTTCAAAGTGTTCCACAATAAATATAGAAAACTGAATCGCGCTGTACTATTTAATACTATGTACAACAATTTTCTATAGAACACAGTTTCAAACAAAGTCACGGAGCCTATTACTACTAAACTTGAAATAATCGTTATACAAAACATAAAAAACGTGTATAAGACTAAAATTTCGTTCAGACAACGTTTCTCAAACGACACGACGGAAATACCCAAAACACTGGATATTAGAATAATTGGAGCATAGCTCCAAACTACATCCTCAGCCATTACGTACAAACTGTTTGTCAATAGCTTTATATGAGAAGTGTGTTTTAAAGCAGTTGCTATGGCAATGGCATATTGTTATTACAGCTTCAATAAACATGTGATAGAGTAGGCCAACGTTGACAAATTAACAAGCTTTCAATCTATTTTAAATGTGAATGAATATATTATAACGTCTGATATTAATGAGTCTATACAATAAGGCAATCGATAATACAACTACACGAGTTGAATTGTTTGGTCAGCTAATAATTTAATGAATATAATTCTTCTCAAAATTGTTTTATTTATTATTTACATTATTATTAAAATAGTGAAAAATCTATTGTACAAATTAACGATCCTTAATTAAATCATTATCCTTGCTATTAACATATGTGTAAATGACACCCACAAAAAACATCGTAAACGTGAAATCAATCGAAATTTGACGATATTGAATACAACTTCCGATATAGAAATATGAGTCTTTGCCGACAGATTGTAGTGCAGTCCGGTTCGGAACTACAGGGAATTTGAAGGGCATTCAACTTTTTATTGAAACAGCGATTAAACTTTATTTCACTTTCTGTTTCCATTAATGAATACGGGTTCGTACACAGTTTCCTACGAATCTTCAACTTTTATGCTGAAAAGAATTTATTTAGGTTGCTACTTTGGTAGCATAGTTAGTATGAATATGTGTTGTCTGTGTTGTAACCTCGCAATGTTCCTTCTGTAACTACAGTGGCATGTTTCGCTTCTTATAACTTGGTTTCCTATAGTGTTACACCCTAACTGTGGCCAATTTCTTAAATCAATTGCATATACTGCTCAGAGTGGTGTACTCTGCCTGTTGCATATACTCCGTCCTGTACCTTTGTTGAATATTGTAACCTGAATATGACACTTTCGTTAAATCAGTAACATACACAATCCTTGCACCATATTTCCTATAGATTTTACACTGACTCTCATTTTCTATCGAATTGTACTCTAACTGTGACTGCTTTATTAAATCAGTTGCATATCTTGGATTACCCCTTGAAGATTTGTTTACTTTTAAAAAAGAATGTGATATTAGAGGAAATGCAGACTAACTTTTGTTATGCTAAAGGAGTGCCTTAAGTAGGATCACTTATACAGGTAATGAGTTATTCAGTGTAGATTGTGGTTATATAGGTCTCGAAAGGTTACTCAAAAGGTCTCCACTTTACTGTTTGCTGTTAATTACTTCTGAGGTAAATTTACGATCACAGATTTTTTTTTTTTTAATTTTATCAACACATTATTAAATTGTTTAATAAAATTTACTTAGTGTTTTACACAACACAAATAACTGTGTTTGGTCATAGATTTTCCATCTCCACTTCTATAGAAAACCTTTGTATGATTCTTTAGTTTTAATACACATATATGAAAGAAAATTTATATCATTATATACAAAGGATGTCTAGTCTTAGGAATTAAAATGTACTGTAAAGCAATCATCCAGAAGTATTATGGTTAGAAATTAAATTTTTAGTCAGTTTCAAATGTTATCCGTTGAAATGTTAAAAATATCGAAGAAAAAATATAGAACAAGGATTATTGTCAAAACATACAAAGAACTTCACTCTTCTCACGACATATTTGATATATCTTATAATTGTGGTTTTAAAAATATTTTATTGATTTCATACCACACATGTCGGTCACATGTATATTATGTATTAATGTTTTTATGAAATAAATATGTGTACATTTATGCGAAATATATTTTGTTATAACAATTAAAATAACAATTCTTGATGAACTAAAGATTTATTTATTATTTGAGAGATAATAGTGTGTATCTTAAGTCGAACATTAGCCAGTACGTTAATCAAACCCTATTTGATTGCTTAAAACTAAACAAACGTTATAACGTATTAAAACATGATGTGTTAACATGATTCAGATAAAATATTGTTATGATTTTGTTTATTGTTTCAAAATGTTTTTATTGTAGAAATTATAATTATGATGTTCGTTTTATAAGAGACACACAACATAAACCAATTATGTATGACTGGAGTAAGATGACTAAGCTTACATTTTAAAGAAAATGTATATTTCAACTAATATTAAAGGTCATTGTAAATAAATTCTAATAAATAAATATATATATATATAAATATATATATATATATATATATAGTTATTTTTAAACTATTTTATTTCAATGATCTCCGATAAAAAATTCCAAGTTTGTTTTCCCATCAAAAACCTAACTGGAAATGTTGGCTCCTTAAGTCTACAAAATGGCTGCCATAAAACGACTCCTCCTCTATTACACTGGCAATATCGTTTCCTGTTCCATATGTACCATAACCATAAATTCTTGTACACATAACTACGCCCATTGCTCGTTGAACTGTGTCCAAATATCAGAGCAACTACTGTGTTGTTTTCTTGAAAAACCGTTGAACAAAACGGAAATAAAATCCTTCGTGGAATTTTTATTTTGTATATATTAAAACATAACTAATTGTACAATTTTTTGGTAATAATTTTAAATACGAGTTTACTGCTTCAAACAAAACATCAGGTAAGTCCATGTTGAGTAGTACTTACTATTTATTTTAAACACTACCATAAGTTACTGCAAACTATAAGATTGTTATATTGTGCATTTTTTGGTTTTATTATACTGCTTTAGTTTTAATACAGTGTATTTGGTCATTCAAAAATAAAATAATAGCTCATGAGAGAAAACAATGGTATACTAATAAGGATTTAAGTAGCAGAATCTAAGTCGTTCCTTTTGTAAAATCGTATCTTTTCTTTTACAATATTTTGTAATATATTGAAATAATGTATTAATCAGAATTTTGATTTACATTAAAATATCTATGTGTGAAGAAGTACAAATGGACGTAAAATGTTTGTAGTAAAAAAAATTGAGCCTCCATTTAAATGGTAATATGATGTCAGGTAGTGATACCATATAATATGATTATATTATATATATGTTATATGTGATATATATGATTAAAACACATATAGCCTGTTTATATAAGCTCTGACCGAATTGAATTTAACTGTAATGCAGACATTATGTTCATAAAGGACTTTAATACAATTTGCAATCCAACACCTCCCTTGTGTTTCTGGTTAACTAACTTAAAACCCTGAGATTATTCAATGCCAAAAATTTGTTTTCTTGGTTTTTATTGATTACTTCAAGAACAAAATACTCTCACACTCTAAAATACTGATAATTTTGGAACAAAATATATTCTCTAAATAGAAGTAATGGAGTAATAATATATAAAATGTTGTAATATCAACAAGTCCTATTTATGTTTTTGTCAATCTATACAGTCTTTAATAATTCCAAAAAAAAATCGTAATATATGAGAGCGAAAGTATAATAATTAATGTGAGTGGTTACTGTAATAAACACAGTTGAGTGGTTACTGCACTCACTGGGAATACCTTGGATGTTTGCTTGTTGTTTAAAGGCAAAAAAAGTCTCGGTCATCTCCCCCTTATAAAAATAGGGAAGAAAAGAACATAAAGTAAAGACCCTAATATCTTCTGAGACGGGAAATAACAAGAATTAGACAACAGAGGAAAGGTGAAAGGGAGGTAAATCAAGACAACATGAAAAAAGGTATAAATATATCTCCTTTGGATTGCCAAGCCCGTATTCACAATTTATGAAGCTCCTGAGGTTACGAAAAAATTATAAAGAAGAAAATTTGTGTTTTTCAATTTAAAATATAAAGCGTAACATAATATATGTAACTAATTAAAAGAAAATACTTTTATTTACATTTCTAACGTTGAAAAATGTGCAATTATAAAAAAAAAAAAATTTTTTAAATAAATAAATAAATATATATATATATATATAAATTATAAATTATAGTATTTTGTGTTAGATAGGTTTGTCAATAAATAGATTACACAATAAAAAGAATTTGTCATTTTACGTATTTGTTATCAGAAACTATCGCGCTTATGTGACTAAAAATCATTACACATAAACCAATTCTAACACTCAAGCATGAATTTAAAAGCGAACAAAAAATCCTTTATGTCTTAATATAAGGAATAATAAATTACTTGGTAGTCTTGCAAAAATCGCTGCCTGTTATTTAATGTTGCTCGAAGAACTACGACATACGAAGAAAGTTATTTCTTAGAAACGAAATTTTAAACATGCAAAATTCTCCAAAAACTGTACTACACGAGCTCGTATTTTCAGTGTAATTTACAATTCATTTAAATTTACCATGTAAGACTATAACGTATCTTCGATTAGGGATATATATGATCTGTGAGTACTTTTAATTAAGTATTGGCTTATAGTAAATGAAGGAATTAAAGAATGTGAAGGGGCGATTAGATTTCGTCTCAAGGAAATCGATTATCGGAAATTGAAGTAAAGAGTAAGAGTGATGAGTGGGAGGAAATGAGTTCGTAAATTGATTTTCCTTGGAGCTAAAATAAAAGAAAAGTTCTGTAAATGGTATCAATTAACAAGTTGTATATAGCTTTGAGTCAATCTCGTATTTGATTTAACTGAAAGACAGTGTCCACTTACATTCTATTTAAGACAAAAATTTGATTAAATCACTTAATCTTACAATTTTAATTACTGTGTTGAACAGAATCAATGTTAGTTTGTTTAAATAGAAGAGCATATGACTTCATAAATATTAGAAGCACATTATAATAGTCTCAGTTGAGAAAAATCTTATACTCTCCAACTAGTTTCCTAGTGGATAGGCGACAACTCTAAACTATCCAACAAGTAATATCTACGATGTATAATATTAGAAGCACATTTTAACCTATAAATCTTACAAGGTGTCTGGTAGACAGGCGATAGTATTTTACTACTTCAATGCAGGTTAAAAAGTAATTGTAATATGTTTTTTTTTAATATCAGAGAGGCATATCTTCGAATACTTTAGCTGCATCAGTTTCTGCATGCCATCTTCCTTTCCAGCAACCTAGTCGCACACCGTCCACCGTGAAAGCTCATCCGTCCACAATCATTAGATCTATAATCACCGCTGCTCTTTTATCCGGAACAATTTTTCTTATTTCATTTTTTATTAAAAAAAGTTTTGTTCTTGCCACTCTTGTATCCTTACAAAAATCGCGATGGACAAATAATTGGTACCACTGAGTTTTCTCGCATTAAACTGAATGAAATTAAGATCGTAATCGTCCAGAATGGCGGGTCCGTCTTTACGTCGCGGGCCCAATGTATGAGCTCGGTTTACCCAAATGTCATTTCGTGCTCCCAATACACTCACACAAAAGTCTTTAATGGCGTTAACACAATCTTCTTTTTCATCATACTTCAATCCACGAAAAACCAGATTATTCCTACGATTTATATTTTCTAAATCATTTAATCTTGAATTTGTTTCTTCGTTTGGTCGCTTTAGATGTTCAATTTCAGTCTTCAGCACAGCATTTTCATTTTTTAACGCGGATAATTCCGCCAAAATGATATTTACTTCCTCCTTTGTTGACAATTTTTCCAGTGTCCAATAAAGAGTCAAGTTGTTTAATAACTGCATTTATATCCATTTTGGTTTCTAAAAGTTCGACACGTTTTGAGACATTAGCTACTAATGAATCTGTCAAATCCGGCGATGATTGGCTTCGCTTTCTCTTCCCAGTATTTTGAGGCGTAAAAAAATGTCTTATATTTTGCGACATAAGCACTCTACCAAAAACCCTAAATATTATCCCACCTATTGATTAACATTACCTGATATTAAAAAGAGAAATCAAGAATTTAACTTTACAAAAATTGGAAACAATAGCGAAACAAAAGACTAAATACTAATAATAATAACACAGAAATTTATAATAAACATTTACAATACTTGTGTGTAATCAGATTGAAACGTTTTAAGTCCAGAAGGAACGTGATTGTAAAAATACCTTAAAGAACCAATCCACAATGCAAATGGAGTTATATTTAACTAATTTCAGAACTATTAAATGTTCCAAGAGTGTTTATTTGTAAAAATTGTTCAAGAAGACATTTTTATAATTATATGTATTGATAATTAGTACTATCAGTGTATATCTAGACTTAATACGTTTACTTACTCCAAGATGATTGACGACAAGGGACGTCTGGGGTAATATAAAGCGAAGTGATCTAATATAATAAATGGAAGACGTTATGATAAACATTTACAGGTAGACACAACATGCCCACAACTCTTAGTTCTTACTTCACCTTCTGTATTGTATTTCCTAAGCTCAAAATACAAATAAGTATTGAAAGTTTTACTGATTCTACACTCAAATATATATTAAGATTCGAACCTAAACAAATAGTTTACTGAAATATATATATTTATACAGACACAAAATTCATTCAACCAAATTCAGGTTTCCACACAACACAACAGTCTGCATCAAACAGGTCCATTTTGTGTACCAAGTTCATTATTAGTAAAGAGTTTATAGAAATTACGATATAGAATCAGTTCTAATATTCTCTCCGCCACAAATAAACTGTTAAAACCAATTCATGCAAATAGTTGGCTTATACATGGAAGACCTAACCACGCTTTACAACTGTCAAACACTTTTATACTCGTTTAAGCTGGTAAGAAGGTTTGGTCCTCAATTTATTCACATTGAACGTCCCTTACAGTTATTAATCGTTAAATAAGGATTTTACTTACAATATTTATGTCTTTAATAACACCTAATCACCCTTAAAACATCATATTTAATCAAGGCCTGTTTTTAAAAGCAACTTTTATATCAATTACTTGTCTGCAACAGTTGTTGTTATTTTGTATATTTAATTGTGTAAAATACAACAAACAAAAAAGCACATATTTAGAAAAACTCCCCTCTTCATTATTTGTAACAGTAATGAGATGTTATATTCTGTTACAAGTCATAAATCAACCTGTGTAAACTATTTTAATTATTTGTAAATAACAACTTCCAAAAGATATTTTCAAACGTATAATATTTATTATACTTATATAATATTTTCTTTGATAACTGTATGTCATCCAATTAAAACTTTCAATTACTTAGTTGTTGGTTGGTATAACTGTAAATACATATATAGTATTTCCTAATGAAAAGTTGATTTTCTTTTTTGAAAAGTTTCAATTCCAACTCCTATTGAAAAAAGAAAATAGTTTTCTGCTTTAAGTTTTGTTCATATGATTTCAAGCATTTATCTTTAGCTTTGAAAAGAATTGTACAAGTTTAACATTTTGTACGTTTTAAAGTAAAGATGCATACTTACATAAAGGAAGTTGGGTTTCACTATAATTTTTTTTTTAAATAATATGTTTATACACTTACTTCCTATATTGTTTAACCCCTCACTTTCCCTCAATCTTAAAATCTTAAACTATTCTGGAGTTTTAAGTAAATAAAAACTAAATGAAATCGCAAAAGGTATTATATTTGTATGTCCATCTGAAAATTGTTTTTAATTTTTGTTAAGTGCATTACTGACCAAAGTACAGGAGCGGCCATTTTGTTGACTGTGGTGGGTTCAAACGGAAGCGATTCCGACAATCCTTCATTGGTACACGTCATGTTCCAACGTTATAAATCAGAGCAAAGGTAAGAGTGACTTGAGATAGCGCTTCCTGGTTACCAAAGTAAAGCGGAACAGGTCACAGGATGACTGAATATTCATTAAAAGGAGACTCCTGAACATAATACATCTAATCGAAATTATATTTTTGTAGTGTATTTCACATATATAAAGTTACACAATTTCTTAAATATTTTATTAATAGAAACGATTTTATATTTGTGAATATAATACTTTATATACAGCACAACATATGAGTTTATAAATTATCTTTTTATACATAATTTTGTCAGTTTATATGTTATATATAACCGACAAAATAATGTTTCATTTCGAAAATAAAAATGAATATCTTTTATTTCCAAAATGTGGGAAATGAGTAATAAACGTTATATATTACAATTTCTTCTCTTGAAATATAACTTCATCGATCCAAATGTGGAGGCCTTTGATTCTTTTTTCTATAAAGAGTTAAAAATCATAGACTAAAGTAAAACACATGAATTTCAGAATATTTTAAACTGCTGTATTTTAGTTATATTAAGACACAAGCATTAGAAAATTTCCACATTAAAAAATTTTTATGAATTATATAAAAATTCCAGTCATACCGACATTAACACACCCAAAACTACTTTTGGAGATAAAATTTTCCTTTATTTAAATTTATAACCCTTACACATTAAATAGTATTCTATATTTTTAAGATAATGATATCATTTACTACTTTAGATATGAAAAAACAGAATGCTTTTTCGCTTTAACAGTTATGACATTTGTGTAACACTGTAGACGTAATTGCTTATTCGAATATTGAGAATTCTGATTAAGTTAGTTAGAAACTTACTATTAGTTTAAGTTATCTTGGAACTGCTAATTTAAACTATTGTTTGTTTTTAATAAACCAGCCAGTTGTGTTTGTGCGTGACCTGTCCAAGGTGGTGTAGTGAAGTGGTGAGCAGTATAGCAATATGTTGGTAGTTTGTAACGTAGGTCAAGTAGAATATTGGATATGTAGTTTTTCTCTAGTTAATGACATGTGAGTTTGGAAATTTTCTTTATTTTTAGACCAAAGAACAAAGTACAACACAATTTCATTTTGGTGAAAATATAGAAGCTAAATAATATGCTAGTTAAAATAAGAATGTTACATTTATGTCGGTCTATGAAAGGAGTCATAGTGTAAAATTGTACACGTGTTTTTAATCGGTATCATAAAAGGTTTTGTATTTACAGTAACTTAAGAGGGTAAGGTAAATTAAAAACTTCTTAACCGATTTTTATTCATTTTGCTTTTTGAATTATAGCATATTAAACTTATATTTGATCCACATTTAACTAAGGCTTAATAAAAGTTAACCTAAATTAAATCAACTTAAATTTAAGTCAAATTTAATTTAATCAACAATTATGTTTTTCAAATGATTATGAGGGGATACATTCTAAATATATAAACCACATCCTGATAGAAGTGATTTATGACCAACAACTGCTTCAATTTTAATTAGTTTAAATCATTAAAATTCAACAACGAATGCACAGTAGAAAATAATTGCAATGCCCATTTTGTATATTATGTAATTCCAGAAACACAATACTGATCACAAGAACTATACAGCCGTAATAAATGTAATTTATGTTTAACAGTTTCACATACTTAAGAATATATAATTATGTTCAGAAAAATTATTTGGTTTGGCTGAGACCTACCAGTGATGGTGGAGGTAATGATTTTTTAAAGTTAAAACATTCCAGGATTTATATACATACGTAGATTGATATCATAATATTTACAAGCATTGTGACCTTAATGTGTGGGTGGAAATGGTATAACACAATTCCATGCAAGGAGCAAAATACATTATTTAACTTTTAATATTTCTGTCTGGGAGTTATATTCTAACACACACACACACACACACACACACACACACACACACACACACAGCCAGGCAACAATTACAGCCATGAACAAAATCTTCCATTCAGAGATTTATGTTGGAACCCTAGAAAAGTCTTTTAAATGTTTCAGCACTTAGCAAAGTAAGGTCTCTTGGGGACAATAGTTCTAGTTGCGATTAAAAATCTAGGACTAAATCTACTGCAATGCAAAAATCAAGGAGTAAACAAATGATAAAAACAGTTAAGTTAAAAAACTATTTGGCAAACCGAACGAGATTAAATCTTAGCATTCAAAAAATTCCTACCGACTGTATTTTGTTTTCTCACTCCAGGGATTCCAGTTTTTCCATCTAGCATCTTTGTCTTGCCAAGTGATCTCCACCGTCCCAATTTTAGTAGGGGAATTACAACTATAATACCTAATATAATATTACACACGAAAATGAGCTTTAAAAAGGATTTTCAACTAATAAAAATAAACTTAATTATTTATAAATAATTTATCAGTAATAAATTATCTGTGGTTATTTTAATAATTAGCTGTTATTATTCTATATTTTGATTTCCAATTGTAATAAATTTCCAATTCAATATATTGACCTGTTTGTGTTACTATGTCAAACGAAGTAATTATTGTATTATTTACCTAATTAGTGTTGGCATTTGAAACATAGAGATTGAATTAAAAACATAGAGATAATGACAACATTATTGATTTATAATAAATTATAGCGTGAGAGGATAATTTAAATTGAAGAGTATTTATTTTATGATAAATACAAACTTGAATAATAATTAGTGAACATAGTATTATTAAGTCCCAGATAGCTGTCATTGAATTTTTGATTTTTATAATAAAATCAAGAGGAATTATTAAGACCACTAATATTGTTTTGATTTTTATCAAAGTTAAAATCAATAAGGATGAAATTTTATGTCATTATTGAATGAAAAGCTAAACTAAAACATTGCAAACGACGTCATGTTTATGTCAATTGTAATTTTCTTCATTTATTTCATCCCGAATAATCTGCGTAACCTACAAAGTTTGCGTCCCCTGCAGTGAAGCATGACATCCAAGAATTTACAACAGGAAAATCATTTTATGTCACTTCTAATAAATTATAGATTCAGTTGAATTTTACTATTAAATTTTCTATTTGAATAATAACTACTACTTTAAACGTTCATCCCTTAATTCAAGTGTTTTCTCGACAGTTTTTCCATAGTTCTGAATTGCCTTTAATTGTCCATTAATTTTATTTTATTGTTAAATTATATGATAATACACACTTTGTGATATTTAATAATAATATATTAGATAACATCATCTTTATAATTTTTTTTTTAAGTTGTAACAATTTGATCCTTATACTAATAAATTATTAAAACTACCATTATTAATGGTCTTTAATTGATATTATCTGAATTTAAAAAAGGTTTAATCGAAATATAATTGTTTTTCATTTTTTCTATAATTTATTGAAAATAACTTTTTTATATTTCTCATTCCAAAACTTAAATCGAGATTTTACTTGCGTATAGTTATTACTCGAATTATCTAGTAAACAGTTATATTATCTATGATATTATTTAAAACATTCTTAATCCATTTAGTTTAAGGGAAACTCCATCAGCTACAAGTCAAAGAAATAAAAATCTTATTATGGTATCACATATTTATTAAAAAATAAATATATGCCTGCTAACTCCATCTTCTACAAATAAATCTCTAAGCTTAATATTTAATTAAGTAAATAATAACACCATTGAGGAGAGCTTAAATTTCCAATCCTGTAATGTTCTTATTGAAAACAGATTAAGTCCAAAAATTCTGAAGGAATTAATGGAATAAACTGATTATAGTACCTTGAAAATGTAAAAGTTTTATTAGTAAACCCTATTTTTTATTTTTAACTTTTAGAAATGAAAATATGAAGTTTGTAAGGAAAACTAAGAGAGAATATTTACAACAAGTCTGTAACACAAAGTCCGGAGATATGGCCAAAATATCCTTCACACACCAAATATTTCTACACCTGTTTTTTTTCCCATCACGTACATTCTCTATGTGAGAATTAAAATTAACAGAATTTTATGAAAATAACATTAAAGACGATTACACATATAAGTTTAGTTTTAAATCAATATGAAGACTCTTGTACAATGGTAACCAACAATGTAAGAAGATCAACGATTTAATATAAATATAAATTAATTATAAATAATAATTCCTGAGAAGGGTTTTTTGGAGGAGTTTTCTTTATTTAAGGTTTTTTGTTTTTTATTTTTAGAATTTTTTTTTATAATTCACGTCCATTTTCTGAAACGAAACTAAATAAATTTAAAGATATTTTCAAAGCTGTTTTATTATTAATTCGATAAAAAAAATATAGGCTTATATATTAAAAAATATATTTATATGTATTAAAAAAGCTGATATTTATTCACTTGAAATGGGCAACAATTATTGAAAATCACCATATGGAATAAAAACCCATTTCCATAACAAACATTTTATTAAAAAGCTAATCACGAATTAAATTTGAACAAAACTTTTAAACTTTTTGGTGACTCATTCATAGAAACATTCTTCTCTTCAGTAATAAAGATTTTTTTGTGAAAATTGTATTTTTACTTTGTGATAAAACATTAATGTTAAACTATTATTTACAAATTATATTATAGAAAAGGTAACGGAAATTGTGTTAAACCATAAACTATACATGGATATTGTTATTTCCTAATAATATTCAAAGGTGTAAAGCTAATCTCTCATGTAATCATTAGATTTTATAATATTTCGTTTAAATGTAGGAAATAAAAACGGTTTTAGTGAAATTAAGATTTAATCATCAGATTGAACTAAATCTCAAAGAAGATATATGAAGTTACCAAAACACCTGAAAAACTATCTCTGTGTTTAGATATCGTGAACCGGTTAATGTTTCAGATTACAAATTTCAAACAGCTCTTCAAATATGTTTTGAATTAAGTTATTCAAGATTTGACATAAAATTCTTCAATAAATCCATCATACTCAAAAGACATAATTCATATGTGATATATTGCTTACTTGCACGATCCCACCAATGGTGACTTCGTTGATGCATGGCCCAATCCGTGTATCAACTATTATACTATAGTTAATATTACACGCTAATTATTGACATATATATGCACATAAGCAAATTACAGCAAGTTTTAGGAGAAATCTCTGGAAAGAAAGCAGTGTAATTAACATTCAAGAAATAATAATTTAAGAGTTATGTACCCTATGAAACACGAAACGTTTTTGTTCATAATAATAAAAACAACAAAACGGGAATACTTTTGAAAGTTTTTTTTCCCCCTATTTCTTCAAGATAAATAGTCCTGCGGTTAAATTTTAAAACAGAATTGGAATTAAATTTTCATTTAAAGTTTTTTATCCACAAATATTTATTATGCTTCGTTTTCACTATTATATTCATTTTTTTTTTTTTTTCTTTTAGCAAGCACTGTATTCCTAGTTGTAACACCTGATACCATTTTAAAATTAAAAAATAAATATAACAATCTTATACGCAATCCTCATGAGTTAAAAAAGCCTTAAGTTAAGTAAAAAATATTAGATGCTAATGTCAAGATGATACATTGTGTATGGAGAGCAAGAGAAAGAGAGACTATCGAAAATAGACGATCGAACAAACTGAGACAAATTCGCTCCGGCCTCGACCAATTTTTTATTTTGAAGGTATTAGGAGGGTGAAAGGTTATGGTCAATAAGTATATACTGAACAAAGGGCGGTTACACTGTTTCAAAATTATTATTTTGGCTTCGATGTATATATCCCAAGAAGTTATTGTTTTTCTCAGCATTATTGTGTAGGTGTTTGGGAAAATTAACTACATTTCATAGTCGATCTATTACGAACATTAACTATTACCTTTGTAGTTTTTAATTTGTAAATTTGTAAGAACATAATACCTCGAACACAAATCATTTTATGTAAAATGTATGTTTCAATGTGAATATATTTAGTGTAAAATGCCTTCCATTCAAATTTATAAAAAGAAGAGTTTGAAATACAGGATTGGGACCCTATATTTATCTTGGTGTTAATTTTTTTAATGTATATATTTAACAAATAGTTTATAAATTTAAATTTTTTTTTAATATCGTCTAAATTTATATCTTGGTTTTTATGACATATTTCATTTTAATAATACTAAGCTTAATAAATTTAAATGCTTTTTTTAAATAACATAAAAAAGCGTAAACGTTAGGTTATACATTTGTTTTTGAATATATGAAAGTTAATGCAGGGTTCTTAGGCAATAAAACATCTGCCCTAAAAAACTTCCTCCATTACTCTGCAACGTTTCCTGTTTCATAGCTATAAATATACTTTCGAAGATAAAAAAATTCTCAAGCTTCTTGAACTTTTTCCAAACAACAAAATAATTGTGGCTCCGAATATTGGATAACATTTCCAAAGTGGGTTATTTACCTTTAGTTTTTACAGGTTACATCGAAAACTGAACATAACATTTTGAACATTTTAAACTTCATTTGTATAGAAAATAATTGTTTCATATAAATAAATCATATCGGGGTTTCTGATAGGAAAGGGAATGCAGATTAGAAACTATTTGTGTTTTCACTCGAAGGTCAGACTTATGTTGAAGAACGATTTTCACAAAATACTCTAGCTGGAGTAACCCCCAGTTACTGGTCTTGATGGCATATAAAATACATTATCCCGTTGGAGTGAAGTCCATAAAAAACTTGTTTTTATTTCTGTTTGATCAATAACATGATTTTTGAGAAAAAAACAAAACATAAAACACGCGAATAAAAAAGCTTTGTGTAATTGTACTTTCTCAAAATTTATACCGAAAAAATATTTAAATAAATACTTTATGGTTCATAGGTCTAGGCTTATAACCTACAATCTTTTATATTGTGATTATTCAGTACAACAAGAGTAGAGTTCAAAATGTCGAATTGTATTAAAGTTTAAATAGATTAACGTACTTTCAAATACGCAAAGTGAATATAACTTGTAAATTATCCATAGATTGTTTGGTGATTTTTAAAACATTAATTGTGGTGGGATTCGAAGTGTCAGAGTCAGGAATAAACTGAGACCGAGAGAGAGAGAGAGAGAGAGAGAGAGAGAGAGAGAGAGAGAGAGAGAGAGAGAGAGAGAGAGAGAGAGAGAGAGAGAGAGAGAGAGAGAGAGTATAATGATTTTATTTTGTGCCTGAATTAGATCAATCAGCGAAATTAGTTAAGAGAGAGAGAGAGACATTGTATGGTGTAAAATGGCGTAAATGTAGTGAATGGTATTAAAAGTGCGTCAAAAAGGACAGGATATAAGAAAGATCATGTATAACTAAATAAAACAAAATATAAGCCTAACCTTTTTAAGTTCTGTTGGACAAACCAACCTATATGTAAACTGAATATGATTACTTAATCATTGAAACGCAATCTTTGTACAAAATAAAAGTTAAGACAAATACTAGTGTACACAATTTTGAAAAATTGGTCACTTTTATGTAATGTATTTTAAACGGAATTTATAGTGTCAAAGTTATTAATGACTAGTATGTGAATTTAACAGTTTTAATGTATGCTTCATAATATATGTTTAAATACTGACACCATACTGTATATATACCAAAAAATATTTTTTACAACTTTAATTAAACCTTGTAGCATTATGTTTAAGCACACCAAGTTGCGTTTTCACGAGAAATGGCAAGGCTTGAATAAACATAATCCTTTCATTTAATCTTCAGTGATTACATTTATTCGACAAAACTTCTTACAATTCTTATCCTGTGTCCTTTGTTTAGTTAAAACAGTGAATTTTCTTTACTAGAATTTGACAAATGATATGGAAATTTTTTCGACGTGAATATATTTATTATTTTAAGAAAATACAATCTACATAATACTTAATATCAATAATTAAATTATGATTGTGTTCGTTTTGTAACTTAATAACATTTTCAAGATAAATAATACAACTGTCCATTATTTGCAATACACAATATATACTGTAGAAACCTTACAGAATGCTGATGAGTGTCCACCTAAGAGTTGATTTTACACTTGGCATTATTTACTTATTAAGAACTGGATTTTTCTATAATATTGAATTTTTATTAACGACAGTCCAGGTTCCTTATATTGTTTAGCCCTTTACTCACTCTTAAACCTCTATTTAAATAGTTTGTAACTGTGAAACATTTTATTGTTTAATTTTTCTCAATAAAAAATGTTGACGTACTCCATCTAATCACTGTATAAATAAGAGATTTTACACTATTACACACTTTTGGCTACCATTTTGGATCTACCATCTTGAAACTGAAATTATAAATTTAAATCACGAGGAATAGCTAGTGGCATTGTTAAGTGATTTCTCCTTTTATTGATGAAAATAATGAGGTTAAACAATTCTTCATTATCTTTATTGAGTTATTTCATTTTTACAATGCTTCAGATTCAACTATACTAGCAAATATTGAACACGTTTTTAATTTTCTCGCTAAAGGTAAATTATTTTCATTCTTGTTCAAATAATTTTCATTTATGTAGTTCTAGTACTACATTTGGAGAACCCTCTATAATTGTTGGCCACTATCTTGAAACTGAAGGAGTTAGGAAACCATATAATGCGAAAGAGTTATGTAAATAATTAAATTACATTGTGGCACAATGCTAAAGACAATTATTTAAACAGATTTTTATTTATTATATACTTTTTTTTTTTTTTTAGTTTAAAATATTGAGCAAATAAGTTTTCAAGTTCAGCTTTAACACATTGAAATTAATTTCATAAAACAATAAGTATGATTTATAGCACAATTAAGGACATATAATTTAAAGTGTCAAAAAATACACTGTTTAATTATTTGTAGTTAATTTCAAAATAAAATGGCTGATCCAAGATGACTTCAAATATAGTGTTTACACGTTATATTGGGTGTAAATTATAACAACAAATTCAAAAAGGATGGGTTTGCATAAAACTTATTTAGTTCAATAATGTACAAAGGATAAATTTAATTAAAATTTTGTTCTATTACAGTAACGTATTTTGAATCACCTCATAAATTAATTAACTAAAGTCTTGTAGAGTTCAGCAATTAAGGGCGGTATTCAGAAACTTCAAAACTACTCCTACACAATATTTGTAGTCGAAAACTTGAAGTCTGATTAACTACTCGTCACACTGCTATGTAAAATTACAATAAGAAAAATGGGAACTCTGTTGTGAAACGAATCTAATTGTTATTGTGTCTAATAAAGACTATTTTTACAAATATTAAAATTCAACGGATTAAGCAAAAATTGTCTAAAAATCAACTTCTAACTTACTTTGTTCACTTTCCTACTCACAAGTAGTTAATACAATAACTGATCAATTAATCCATCTGCAAGATTATCACTTTCTTTTCGAATTGTAAAGATACACATAAGTGGTTGGCGGGATTGGGCATTAACTCAATTCTAATTTGTCTAATGATATTTATATACTAACAGGAAGAAAAATACTACTTTCGGTTGAATTATTTGAAAACAACCAATCGTTTTCAAGATTCTGATATTTCTTTAAATTACAAATAAGAGTTTTCTACATTGTTCAAGTAATCATATTTAAAATTTGTATTAGAAAATAAAAGAATGTCACTCCATTTTAAAACCTATGAGATCCCAAGAACAAAGCCTGAGATGAATCTGCCATTATAAAATTCGAAAACAGTAAATTTAAATTCTTAATAATAAATGAAACTATAAAGTATATTATAAAAATATACCGGGTTTTCAAAAGTAAGTTAAAAAAATAACTGACTATAGTTTAATTGTTTTTTAACATATATTTCTTTATAATTAAACGGGATTTAATACAAAAACTTAAATTTAAGCAAAATTGTTACTTGTTAGTGTTATTGAAGCAGGTGATCGAAGTGGTTCCTGGAGAAGCAGTAGTCTTTTATTTGCTATCCAGACCTATTCTTAACCTATTACATTTGCCTCAACTACATTTTGAAAGCTTCTTTCAGTTCTTACAATTGAAGGCTTGCCTGGCCTCTTAATGTCTACAACGAACCAGGTGGTTACAAAGTTACTAACAAGCTTTTTATACGCGACGACACTGCACGGTCCGTCCCTCAAACCGTTGCGAGTAACTTAACTCGGCTGATAAACTCCGTTTACATTCATAATAACACTGAATAAATGCGTTGTGTGTTTGTCAAGGTAAAGTAATGATAGAATAAAAAACAAACTTATTGTTTTTGACTCTTTAGCCAACCAAGTTAACATTTTATGCGGGAAATATGTGTTGTGAAAGACGGATTGACAAATATTTTGCGCATAAATAATAAGTTATTAAGTGAATGCATTCTTGGAATCAACAAATAATGGCATCAGGAAGGCGGGGAGTATTTCCTGGGATCCCCTTATCATCCTGTTTACTTTTCCCACAAAAAATAGTAAATATTACCTGCCATTCTTAGATATTCAAGTAGTCTAACCAGTACGCTCAGATGTATTCGAATACTTCTAGAATGTGCCTCATCTAATTGTAGAAAAAATAATCTAACAACAAAATAATATCTACAAATTCAGCACCGACAAGATTCATGTGTTTGAAATTAGTCAACAATAAGAAAACTAGTTAACTGCAACAAATAAATAAAATAAATAACAGCTGATGTTTAAATAAATCTAATTATATATACATACAATTAATTAAGAGTTTCGTCGGATATTGGACAACAAATAAAGAAAACACAACCATTTAAAGTTTTAACTTTTTAACTTACTTTTGAAAGACTCGGTATAAATAACGTCATTGTAAATATAAATGAAAACCTATAATTATAATTATAATATAATTTAACTGTAATATTTAACTTTAGAGTAAGAATATATAAGTATTTAAATTTAAATTAACAAAAATATATTTTACACAATTTATTAACAGTTGAATATAAATAAAAAAAGAGATTTACTTTTGAAAACAATTAACACGTATAACACAAAATTAGGAAACGAAATAAATATTTAAATGTGAAAAGATGTTTTTAAATTGCTATTCAAATTGTTTGTTCAACATTTACTACAAAAGAAGGATAAAATAATCAAATGTGTAAATTTTACGCGCACATAGAAATTATATTTTCTTTCGTGTATTATGCATTATTGTTTTAATCTGTGAGTTTTAAGTATAGAGGTAACGTGTCCAAAAGTATAAATTAGTATTAGGGTTGTATAATGTACAAGTAAATAATACCATGGTACCTTTAACAATTAAATAAACTTAAACAATAATTTTTTTTTTAATTGTATAATTAACCTTATTATAATAACCCCAATCAAAGTATTTTTATTCAATATGTGTGTTTAGTTATTGTGTGTTAATTACAGGGGGAAAATGTTTATTATTTATTTTAACTTTAATTAGAAATAAATCATTCTACCACAAAATGAAGACAATATTAAGGTTAAGTATAAACCTCAATTTTTCGATCTAAGTAAAGCTTATTCCTTACTTTGGATAGGTTAGACCTAACTCTTTCTACTGCAAAGGACATCCAGGGATTGGAAATGTGAGTTCAGTCCAATAGGTTTAATCCACATTTAATTAAGGTTTAGGGATAAATCTGTATTGATTTCGTGTAGTGTAGAATTAGAGTGCGCCACTGTTACATTGTGGATTTGGTGTACATTTTAAAACACGGCTAGAGATAAGTTATTTTGATTTATTGTAATATAATGATACTAACTGTTGTACAATATATAACTATCAAATCAAGTGAGAGATATATTGCAATACATTTTGTGAAATTTGGAATTAACCAGCGCCACAAATAGGAGGATTTTTTCCACTACTGTAAAACAAAAATTTGTGTATATTTCTTGTAACTTGAAATTATAATGAACTACTACTTTTTTAGTCAGGGTTTGTATGATGACGGCTGGAAAAATGTTTTTGAATTGTTTAACAATTATTTTATTCTAGTGGTACAGTCAAGTGTTACTTTACTCCAGAGAAAGGATGTTGGCTTAAAGTTTTTTGACTGAGGTTATGTGGTAAAATCTGTATTTTAGAGAATATGCGTATTTCAAAGAATATACAGATTCTATGTTTGTCATGGTTTTTAAGAAAATAATTTAATTACTTCCGTGACTGAGGTAAGGTATACAGTGAATGCTGTTTATATCAAAACTGTTCTTTGGTTTGAGTGACGTCATTTCATACAGTAGTTTTAATAAAACTCAACTTTGTACAGAAAGATAAGAAAATTCTATTTTTAATGCGGTTTTTTTTAATATAGTTCTATCGGCATATGAAGACGTTTTAGTTGTTAATAATCCTTGAATGCAAAGTTGTATATGAGCAACAATATATAACATTTTAATTATTACTATACAACACTAATAGCTGTACTAAGTATCGTGAATATATAAAAATCCCATTAGCGGTGTTTCTGTCGATCGCTCTTACGCTTTAACCAAATCCTCCCCAAGTCATCTCTCGATTTTCCATCCACTTCTGTTATTTACTACAAAATGTGTAACTTAGTACCACAACTGAAATAACTCACCAGTAAAGAAAAATATCTCTGAAAAATGTTGTCTTTTATGTTTCAACTCGTAATTATAAGTTTTTATGGAGTTTCTTTTTTACGTTCATCCAAATTAAATCTCAAGAAGTCAGAAGTTATTTTATTTTTAGCTCCAAATTACTTATTATTTATAAAATTTTGTTTTCGTATTTTATTTTAATTGTAAGTATACGAATCAGTAACAACATAAATAAATCAAAAATTCTCTTTAACTTTGGTAAAGAGTCAAGGCTTTAAAAAAAATGAAAGATGTCTACAAGTAAAGCCATCAACAAAACTTAAGCTTGACAGATATGGGCTCGTAATTTGTCTTGAAATATAACAAGCTCAAAGTAAAACATCTGTTTCTAACGAGAAATATAACGTTTAAATATCTAAAATTTTGAGTATTTTTTATTTCATTTATTAAATTTGTTGTTTCAAATTAACATTATGAGAAAATCTTTAATTGTGGTAAATCATAATATGTAAATATTGGGAATCAGGTTGATTTGTGATAATTTGCGTACAAAAAAAGAAGAAAAAAGTTACCTATTCTAAAATAACAACAATTTGTCAACAATATCAAAATTCATATTTTATTTGTTTAACTTAATTTTCTAAAATTATATTATTTTATCCGTTTCAATATCCGTGGTATTAGAGCAGTCTTATGATAATAAATTTAGTTTCATACTACATAAACCTCATATAAGCACCATTCACTCTCTAAGTCATAATAATAACGCTTGCTAATTGTCATGCTCCAAAAGCTTCGTGAGGACACTACTAATATTATGAACAGACCTATGTAAAATATGTAATATCTTGATGAAATCAAAATTAATTATAAATAACATGACCCATTGTTAATCTTATATATAATACAGCACAGTCTAAATATGAACGGTAATGAACTCCTCCGCACCTACAGAAATGAGGATCAATGATATATATATATATATATATATATATATATATATATATATATATATATATATATATATCGTGACCGTGTGACCTATAAAACTCATCGTCACAAGAGTACTTTTACAGAGCTTTTGAAATGGTTTTTGGCGACAAACGTATTAATGACTAATTTTGGAATTCTACCAAGCTGATTGCCATGCAGTTTCTTTTAAGCGAAAGAATGTTTTGCTATTACTTCAAAAAATAAATGAAATTTTATTTCAATTTTATATTTTTAAAACATTTTACAAATCACATCACAATCACTACAGTATTAATATATATATATAATGTTGGAACTAATCAGATGTTTTAAGTACAATATGCATTGTTATATTGGTTGCTATTGTAACTTCATTTGTATATTCACTTCAAATATTATTTCACATTAGTCTAACATGCTAAGCCTAACATATCTTTGTGCGCTAAGGAACTCATCCTTGCCTACAGAGATAGGGATCACCTCATTGGAAAGCTTAGGGTCTGGGTATATTGAAAAAATTTCTATATTAATAGAACGGACGGTGTGACCTAAGCTAAGATCACAAGGGAACTTTTGAGGGATTTTTAAAATATTTTTTGACGATAACCTTATAATGTTTATTTCTAGAGTTCTACTGAGCTGATTTTCATGCGGTTTGTTTTAAATCAAAAAAAAAAACATTTATTATACCTCTCTAATTTATTACGATATTAGTTTTTATTACAATATTTAATGAGTATATAAAAGTTATTTTGATATTTTTATGTTTAATTAATCATTTTTTTATTACAGCCACTGAAAAAAGCAATCATATTTAAATACTAAATAAATAAAAAAAAAATTTAATACGAAATACAAAAATGATACATATCTCGGAACGGAGTCCGTTGCCCTAGGACATGTTTTCCTAACGCTTCCAAAATGGCCGACATCGGAAGGCCTAGTTTATTAACAACAGTGAGAGGAGGACACCATAGGGTCAGCGGGCAGTTTTATATTGCTGCTTGTTCTTTTGTGCTACTGAGGTTGAAATTAATCAAATGAAGAAAATTGAGTAAAAGAAGAAATATTAAAGGAAAGTATTAAAAGTTTGAGCACGTTGATGCCCGTGCAAAGTTTCTCCAAGGTTTGATCCTAATTTATTAACTAAACCAACAATGAAGTCTCTTCTAAAGGTGATTCAGAATCCATGATTTTATTGAAATAAACTTTTGTAAGAAATAAACAATTCTGTTTCTGGGGTCACATTTGTTATGACATTTCACTAATAACCTAAGTTTACATATGACTAAAAGTATTATTAACCAACTTGTTCAGTTTTCTATTTCGATATATTGAAATATTGTTTGTTTGTTTTTTTTGGAAGAAAATATTTTTAAGCTCTTCATAAACTAAGTATAGGAATATATTTTATAAATATGAACTAATAAATCCTGAATATCGTTACTCCTAGATCTGATCTTCCTGAAGTTGAAATGTTAAGACATAAAATTTAGCTGCAACCTTATTTGAACGAAGAAAACATTACACAAATCTTTAATAGGCAGTTTTCCTAAACATTCCAATATTTTCGTTAAAAATATGTACACGTTAAAATATGTATAGTCTATGTTAAAAATATTCCGATGAAAATAATATTTTCTAAAACAACCCTAAGTAAAAAAAAAAAATGTGTATAAACATTTTGACTAAGAAGACTTCTCCAATCTCCGTACACAATCACCAATGCTCGTTACTCTCTCATAATAACTCTCCTACCAAAATCGTCCTTCAGCCACATGTGTTTATATACAGCCACATGTGTAAAATGTTCAGCGTTTAGTCATGTACGATATTTTTTTTACAAATATTTCCTCATCGTGCACATAGTTCTCTGTGCTTCTCACGTTTTTGCTGATTCTTGCCAACAACTCTTGCATATATTTTACTACTTTTTAACAACCAAAACTATCATAATATTAATTGTAACATATACAGTCGGCTTTTTCAATACAACGTGGATATATTACTAACAATGATTACATAGAATACTCAACCTAAAATTGTCTGACATTTCTTCCAGGACAATGGTGTTCAAATTGTCTACCTATGCGTCATTAAATAAGTCTGCATGAATCTACAGGTCAATGTTACCATTGTGTATCAAACTCAAACTTCGAAACATAATTTATATAAACCTACGATTCATCCGATGGGAAAGGTTCTATTGCCAACTTATTTTATACGAAAATAGAAATAAAAACGTGGTATGCATATAGATACAAAATATATTTTATTCATCTATATTTCTTTAAAATAACTTTATAGAAATAAAAATAAAGATTATAATGGTAGTGAGCAAGGGATCAAACTTGGCTTAAATTTGTTATGAAAAACAATGTTTGTCTTTTTTTAGGAGTAAATCCTCTCGCATATCCATTGGCTTACACAAAACAAGAAAAAAATAATACAAAAGATACATATAAAGACCACTATCTATCGAATATTCTGATAAAGTCATGGTAGAACAAAAATAAGAGTTGGTGAAAAGAGACCTGATAAAAGAGAGGGATTTAACCCAAGACTACATGAAAAATTTTTAGATTCATCAAGGACCTCGGAATTGACACGCCAATATACACTATAAGTGAGCCCCTGAAAGGAAACAAACTTTAATGAAATATATATTCATATGGTAAAATGTGCAATCAACTTTATTTTTTAAGAAACTAAATTTGTTAACTTAAGAGATACAAAGCTATTATCAAAACTAATATTATAGTAATAACTTGTTTTAATGTTTTCACTTACCTAATGTAAATTATTTAACAATAATTCATTCTTCCTTTTTTATTCAATCTGAAAATATTACCACGTTAAACTATAAAAATTGGAAATGTTTTGAACGAATTACAATACAATTTTGGTATAAATACATTTCCTAGGTTCAAGGGCAGATTTATTCATTATTGAAGATTTTAGGCAACGGAACTGATTTTTCAATGATTATTAGAACACTTACATTTTCAGTTCCTTTGTTTTGGATGTCGAATTGGCTACTATTTATTCGCTTGATATGTCTCTCTGACCGTACGGATCTGTCAAATATTATAAATGTTTTAAATGCAATTGTTGTGTCGTGTTTGATATGTGTCACGAAGTTCATGCGAATGAATACATTTTAAGGATCTGAAGATGACCTTCAAGTAAAAGATGAAATTAGTAATCCGACTTCAAAAACAAAAGAACTGAAAAAATACTGTAAAGGTACGTAATATAATAATCATTCAAGGGCAGAATACATTGTTATGGAATACAGAAGTTTTGTTACGTCGTCATTCGGCAAGAGCATCGTCGTTTTACCTAGGCTTAAAACTGATTGCCTGTTGATTAATAATATATAATGCACAGCTTCATACACCACTAATGATCTTGATTATAGCCATTTCTACGAAAGTATGAACAAAATGTGTACTTCTTTCTTATAAAATGCTCCAAATTAATTCAAGCTGTAACAACTATAACAGTATTTATTTTTTTTTTTTTATGATTTCTAGTTAGATTGTCCACTTTATTAATAAAGCGTAATATTTAAAAGCAGGTGCACATTAAATTTCATCAGCAAATCATTTTTTATTTAACCGGAGTTTGAATCAATATGAAGTGAAAATCTTGTAGAGAATGATTAAATAATGAGGAAAGATAAAATATTGAAAGCGACGTCATGTTTATGTCAATTTGAATTTCCTTCACTTATTTCACCCACGATAATCCTCGTAACCCACATAGGGTTCATCCCCTGCAAAGAAATCTGACTTACAGAAAGTTTTACTGCAGGGAAATCCATTTCTGTCACTTCTAATAAATTGTATATTGAGTTATAACAACATAATTTACTTTTCAATTTTAATATTGACTACGAGTCTAAAACTAATTAAGATGAAATCACAACGGAACTAGTTTTTTGCTATTAGTTACAATGCCGTTAATTATACAGTGTATTATGCTAATGTAATTTTAAATAGTTATAAATTAAACATATTTCTCCAGTAAAATATTTTTCGGGTAATGAATGTATTATCGATAGAAAGGAAATGTATTCCTTGTCAATATAACGTTGTAAAGGCAGAATAATTGAATATTTCTTAAAGATAGAAATTAATTGAAAAACTTGTCCATCTAAATTTTACGTCAAGAACTACACTTTTTTTAAACCAATTAGTTTTAGTTTTAAGAATAAATATTTATTGGATGGGTTTATATTATGATTTTTTCATTAATTTGTTATATATTTTGTCTAAATACGTACTTTGTATATTTTGAGTTTTGTTTAATATCAGAGTTTTTTACAGTACATAAATAGTTTTCTACTATTCTTATTTATTTTATATTTACAAATACTTACTTAAATTTTACTCGATTTCAAAAAAAAAAAACAATTTATATTATTTGTAATCACAAATGCCTCTAAACTTTTGCTTAAAATACTCATATCTCAGTGAAAACAAAATAAATATCTCAGTTTAAAATAAATCTCAAAACTACCAAGTGAAAAATTATCTATGGATACATTTATTTATTTCTTATAATATTGTTTTAGAAATCCAAAAATAATTTTTTATCTTTATCTTCTGACTCAAACTTTTGCAAAGATAAATAAGTATTAAAACAATTAGGTGTGTAAAGCAAATTAACTATAATAAAATAATCTTGATTACAACAGGTTCTAAGATGTTTCATTAATATCGCAAAATATTCTATTTACAATAAAGATTTTATTAAAACTACTTCTAAATTATATTTTTACGTAAAATATTTATCTTATTTAACTTTTGTCTGTAAGTAAATGCAAATCAAATTACAGATATCAATTCAAGCTTGTTTTTACGGTACATTTTCCTTCATTATTAACCGTAATAATGGCTCTTCTTATAATGTTATCAAAAAAGTAAGATTTTGTAGTCATTATTATAAGCCTACAACCTGAATACATTTATTAATGTAACTATTTTAAAACCGAATTAAATCTTTTCACCATTGTAAGATATACACGTTTTAAGTATTTTTAGTGTAACAGAACACTTTGTTAAATTAAAATTATATGCAATAATTTGAGGTAATTTTTTTTATCCATTTTATAAATTAATAACAATATAACTTACAAATATTCATAATTTTTTATGAATAAAATGTGAATGTTTTAAATAAATTAAATCAAATTACTAATAAGTTATTTTTAATTACTCAAATATTAGTAATTAATTTATTTTTTTAAATTAATCTCTTACAGATAGTGTTAAATAAAATTTCAATTCAATGCCGTGTATATTATTGAAAAGGTTCATAATCTATCACATATTTTATAATATAGCATAGGAGACAACCGGGCATACTCCATTAGTATAAATCAATATAACAAAAACTCTAAGCCTTAACTAAATAAATATTAAAACCATTCAAGCGAGCTCAAATTTCCAATCCTAGAGAGTCCTTACAGTAAAACGAGTTAAGCTCTACCATTCCATTCTGTAGTGGTTGGAAGTAAATTGGAGATATATTTTCCAAATTATTTGTATTGTGTAAACAGTTTACGGCTTGCATTAAATCAATGAATTAAACTGTTTTCAAAACGTCGAATAAATTATCAACAAACCGTATGATATTTTAAACATTCCGTAAATTAATTTCAACCCTTAAGAAAAATCGTATTCACTCTCCTTTATTTTAAATATTTAAGTTATAATGGAATATTAAATAAAAGAATTTGAATTATAAAGAAAACGTACAAAAATATGAAATACGACCAAAATATAAAATAAATTGTTTCGGATGTAGTTTCACTTTATAATACATTTCCTGGCAGTTATAGTTTTGTTTAAATAGTAATTTTTAAATCTGGTATACAGTAAATTTTGTTAGATTTATGATTATTAAGACACGATTTAATTTTTTTATTTTTTTTTATTTTCACAAATTTATTCTTGTGTTTCCACCTAGGTTTCGCCAGTTAGACGTAAAACAACAACATTATATAGCAGTTAAATATCCCTTAGCAGTATGGGCGAATGAGGGGAGAGTGTTCAAGTACCTGGTTAGGGTAGAATGGGGCGAGTTACTCAGGTCTATCTATACATGTATAGAACACAAGATATCTCTCTGTCTGTCTGTCTGTCTGTAAACTTAAAAGTTAAGATCCGCTGATTCGATTTTTACAAAATTTTCTTACCTATGTAGGTACGTTTCCTGGTTCTAGGTTGTAATATGTGTTTGATTAAAATTAGTTGAGTAGTTTCCAAGTTATAACAATATATCCAGTAAGACTAGTAATAAAACCAATTTTTTTGGGATATTTTACCTATTTTCATTGAGAACATACATTTTGTCAGTGATTATTATAGTATATCATTTGAATTCTAATAAAAAATATATAATTTTTTAAACCGGTTCAATAGTTTCGGAGTTATATTTTTTACTGCTGGAAAGTATAAAAGCTATGATTTTCCAACACATTTTACGAATTTTCTTAACACGTTAATATGTACATGTATTGTTAGCTAAAACATTGGTATATGTTGGAATGATTATTGGAATAGAATTTTGTTGATATTATTATTTTATAGGTGTAGAAGTTCCCGAGTTATAACTACTTTTTTGTTACTGAATAGAGGAAATCTATATTTTTCATACAATTTTTAGCATTTTCTTAATATTTTCATTAACAACAATTTTTAAGTGACTAAATTAGTATAAGATTTAAACCCTAGTTGGAACCTCACACTTTTTTTAAAATCTATGCAGTATTTTGGTGCAATTAAAAATAATTGTTTTTAGCGAGTACAAGGAAATTTATAATCTCCCATATATTTTTGACAATACAGCTACAACATGCATGTTATCATTAACAGAGTTGGAACAAAATAAAAACGTTACTTAGAATTATTAAAATAGGTTTTAATAATAATGTAAAATAATGTCAGATTTGTCAGATATTGTCTCGATTTGAGTGATACGGTTCTCTTCAAACTAATTTGATCTGTGAAGATCTTGTTTCTCACATGGATAGGTGGTCTTTTTGCATGCGAGTTCAGCAATTATTATTTTTTAAATAATGTTCTCTTCTTTTATCTATTTATTGTAATTTTTAAAGAGTAACACAAAATGTTATTAGATTTTTTTTTTTATATTAGCAGTTTTAATTTACTAAAATTTCCTGTTTTACCAACCACACTACAACACTTAATATCTAACATTAATTCTACAATACACTTTTGTATTGAACTTTACGCACCTAATAACACAATTCTTAAAGTCCATGCTAGCAGAGATGAAGCCAAATTATAAAATTAATCACAAAACCAGATGCAGCCAATTCTACTTTAATACTAAAACAGCGTCTTTAAAAACTTACTTCTTCATTTAAGACGATTTCCCTCAACATTGACAGGATAATTATTTTAAAACTCTACGAAAAGGATATTCACTTACAATTAAGTTACCCCTAAAAAATTAATAAAATGTACCTCTCGTCGATAGATATAAATTTATCAGTTTCGATGCATACATTAGTTATGTAACATTATGAAAAAATACCAGAAACATTTATTTTCTAATATTACATTGGCATATTACGTAATCATTATTATGGTGATTTTTTTTTCTTTGTCGCCAAAACTCTATTATATATATATCGTCAACATGACATATAAAGTAGTTATTGTGGATACAATTTTCAGTAATGTACCTGTAGCACTATGAAAGAAAAGAAATTCAAATACTATGTTCAAATAGCATTTCTTTTCCTAATTGTCTAAGTAATAAGTGATATTATAAAACGTACGTACTATATATAAACACGTAATTTCCAAGGAAAACTTAAACAAGTTATAAGTTGCTGGTACTCTCCTTGTTAACAATTATATGAAATTGCATTTTACTTTTCGGTCAATTGATGTAATAGAAATGTCTCCATTTTAATCAGTCTTAATCAAAAACTATCATAATATATGTTTAAGATCTAAAAGTCCAAATATATGGAAAAGTTTTACATAGTCGTCTAACAGGAATAGAAATATTATTGTTTTTTTTGTTTTTTTGTTTTTTTTTTTAAGTCTGAATGGAAATTAATTGAACAAAGAATAAAATTACATTTGAATAAATGAGTTAAAATGCCTAGATGTTATTAAATTTTTTAAATCAACTCGAATCGTTGACTAAAAGAGAATTTTATTTACACAAAGAAAACCAAGTAAAGACAATTTTACTATTATTGATTTTATTAGGCATACGTAAGTGATAATTTAACAGTGCGTTCAAATGTTTTTTCACAATTATTTATGTCAAAGGTATTAAATTTTTTATTTTTAAAATAATTAATACATATTGAAATGAATAATAATTTTTAAACATTAAAATTGCATTCACTGATAACGTAATTGAAACGTATTTCATTCTTTACATTTTTGTAATACTTTCTTAAGTTTTTCTAGTAAATTACAAAAAAAAATATTTCCAATATTTTGGTTAGTTAATAAAAGATAAATCGATTGCAACTACATAAAGTTATTAATATTGATTTATCTGTGATATGGCTTGGAAGTTACATAGTGTAAACTAAGTTTATCTGGTGGTAACACTTACTCGTTTTACTGGTAAAGGTTTTTGTTGTTATATAATATTACATTAATGTGAATTATCGTTTTGACCAAAAAATGTACGGTTCAGTTTAGACTTCGGTCATAGTTGTATACTATGCCAGTATGCCAGAAGTCTGTTCACAAGGCACAAATTATAGCAATTTGACGAAGTCAGAAGTTTAAAATTTACCGAATTGGGTGATAACTAAACAAACAAATTACTGATATTGTTTAATCAAACATTTTCCACCATTTGTGCTATTAGAAAACTATTACACGACGTTTCGAGAGTGTAAATCAACTCTCGCTATCCAGTGAAATCTAGAACAATACGAACATGAAAGGGTTCGTTCAAAAGAATTTGTTTAGTTTTGGTATAACAGGTTACAATCAACTAATTCTAAAAGAATACAATAAAACTCAGTTGCTTAATTTATTTATATAAGTATTTAATTAACAATTTACTCGGGTAAATGTTTGTTGTACATTCCGTAGTGATTAATTATTGAAATTTAATGAAATCGTGTTGTTTGTTATACATACCTTGTTTTGAAACAATTGGATCATCATTTATCTGGGAGGACTCTTTTGAATTATCGAAATTCATTTTTCTGTCCAAAATAAGCAATTTAAAAGTTCGAAATCCTAGGCTTATGAGGTTGACGTCGGCTCGCCTTGTGGGTAGAGTAGTAAATGGTTTTTAGTAATGGCGGCTGTTTAGCCGGGGAAGGATTTTTTGTACGGGGAATGGTGTGGTGTGTTTAAGGCTTTCCTTAAAAACTGAGGTAATAGGGAACTCTGGGGTCGTAGTGGGGAAGTCCGGGACGGTGTAGGTATAGGGTCGGGGTGAGTCAAGCAGTGGGATGAGGGGTCGCCACGACGGGCAGGGTGTGGATGTCTGGGCCTTAAAAGAGCCGTAGGGTTGTGAGGTAAGTGTTGGTGGTTGGCCCTGAAAACGACCGTTTTCAGTCTTGGAAACGCTGTTCCTCCTTAACTCTCGGCTGGCCCCCCGCTGTAGACGGCGCACTGCCCGTCGCTCTTTGTTGCTCCGTCTCCCTGGCATGAAGCACAGGGGTCCGCCGGGTCACTACTACCCTATTATATTTCCCTGTCGGGAGACGGTAAGCCAGTAGCTCGCCGGGTTTCCCCTATTTTGCTTTTTCCCTGTCGGGAAGCGAGTTGGTGTTTGGTAGGTGTGAGAAAAAACACTCTCAGAAGTATCTGTTAATCCAGATAGATACCTTCCGTGGGCTTCCTTACGCTGCTGGGGTGTTGTTAGAGAAGAGTGAAGCGTCTAGTCTCTGAAGAGAGAGAGAAGACTGAAGTGATCTGTTCTAGAGAGTCTAGGAAGAGGTGATCTGAAGAGTGATGTCTCTGGTGAGAGAGACCGAAGAGTGTGTCTTTGTTGGAGAAAACGTCTGGTTTTATACGTTTTCGGAGCGTCGAACAATGGAAAAGCCATTGTCCAACTTTTACTGTAATGCTAACCAATCACAGGCCGGCTAGAGGCAGAGGTGGCGTAGCGTGCTGTGATTGGGTCGCACTGTTAGAAGTTTTATGTTCGGCAAGAGACCGTCCGCGGCCCCTCGCGAGTTGAGTCTGGACCAATCAGCAAGTTGCCCTGTACTGTTCGACAGTAAGGGAGATGTAGATGTTTGGTTGGCCCAGGGTTTCCGGCACAGAGGTCCGGGAGAAGTGGGGGGAAGGGTTCTCAGTGTTTGGTGTGACCAAACGCTGAGAAGTGTGGGTTCAAGTAAGTCGGGTAAATTAGTTCCAATGTAAAGGGCGATAGCAAGGTTAGAACATCTCCCTACGTTAATTCGTAGGACAACAATGGTGAATATATTGAGTGTCTCATCGCTCGATGTTTATCTTTACGCAAATAGATCTGGTTAGGTAATTTTATATACACAGAGTGCGGCAAATTCAGCTAATCGAAAATGCATCTTAGCTATAACGTGTATTTTACATAACTATAACAGTATTGTTTTAATTTACCTGTTAGATAAACTGCTCAAAGTGACCACCTTCTATACACTTTTGCACCTTTTCACCACTGATTTGCACATTTTATTGCATAATTGTGGCGTGAATAAAGCATCAAAATGTCCCGCTAAATTTATAAATTGCTTGCCGATTAGGAGGTTGAGCTCCAGGAAACTGTTGTTTGAATGTTGCAATAACATTGATAGAATTATGATCAAATTTCCACCAAAAGAAAAACTCATTGATCTAGAGAAAGTTTACGATTCATGTTGTAAATACTGATGTATAGAAGTGAATAAAATAAACAATACACTCAACTTGACTTCACGGTCACTAGTGGTAGAATGACAATCAAAGAGAAAACCTTGACTAAACCTTTGATTAGATAAGCAGCGACTATGTCGGTCACAGGTTTGCAGCGGTTATCTGACTATTGCCGCACACAGTGTATATATATATATATATATATATATATATATATATATATATATATATAACCTATAACGAATATATGTATTTGTGTTTTGTGTTCTTCGAACTACCTCCAGTCGGAGTGAACAGTATTATTTTTGTTTGTTATATTGTGTTCTGTCTTTTTATTTTTACATAACTGATGATGGGCAATGCACGAAACTGGTATTAAGAACAACATGTGAGTAACATCTTTTAATAAGAATAATAATTATAGGATTAGGCTACGTAAAAATACATTCAAAACGTAAATATCCCAATCCGTAATTGAAGCTAAAACTTATTGTTACTTATAAGATATTAGTTCAAAGACTGGAACTCTTGAAGAGAGTTCTATGTGTTCACATATTTATCTAGTGATACTCGTAACATGGACCAACTACGTTTTGTGATAATTGATACGGTAAGGATACAGTTAGATGAAATTTCAATAAACATAATACAAATAAACGTATTAATTTATATCTTAAAACAACTAAAATTAATACTAATTGTAAATACATAAATTGTTCACCATTAATTTTTTAAGACAAATTCCTTCTTTGTCGTTACAGTTTATTTGAATTTCCGTGTCATATATGTGTCTAAGTTGGTCTTTATGTCTAAGTTGATGTTTATGTCTAACTTGATGTTTATGTCTAAGTTGATATTTATGTCTAAGTTGATGTTTATGTGTAAGTTGATGTTTATGTCTAAGTTGATGTTTATGTCTAACTTGATGTTTATGTCTAAGTTGATGTTTATGTCTAAGTTGATATTTATGTCTAAGTTGATGTTTATGTCTAAGTTGATGTTTATATCTAACTTGATGTTTATGTCTAAGTTGATATTTATGTCTAAGTTGATGTTTATGTCTAAGTTGGTGTTTATGTCTAAGTTGATGTTTATGTCTAACTTGATGTTTATGTCTAAGTTGATGTTTATGTCTAACTTGATGTTTATGTCTAAGTTGATATTTATGTCTAAGTTGATGTTTATGTCTAAGTTGATGTTTATGTCTAAGTTGATGTTTATGTCTAAGTTGATGTTTATGTCTAACTTGATGTTTATGTCTAAGTTGATGTTTATGTCTAAGTTGATGTGTCTTGTACTCTTTATAAAAAGGTATTACCCATTTTTACTAATAGATCCAAGTATGATAAAATAAAATCTTTGTAGTTGGTTTATTTTTACAACACCAATAAGGTGAAAATCATTTAAGTGTTCCTTATGTGTGAAGATTGGCCATATTTTATCTATTATCATTTATTCTAATATTTAGTATTTTCATTATTTTATTTAAAGTAACATTATCATAACTTTGTGTCAAACAAATACAAATTTTAAACATCTTCAGAAGATGTTTATTAAAAATTTAACTATATCTCAGAAAGTGCTCCATCACTCAAATTATAGTAGCATCTATGTTATAAAGTGCTCCAAGTCATAGATGGATCACAAGGTGTTAAAAGTGTACTGCTCTTGTAACATACTGAACATGCTATTGTTGACTTGTAAACTATTGTTCGTTCGATACAAAATAGAAATTGTATAAATCTCAGAAACTAGTTAACAGGTGTTTTACTGTTGTCATTAATTTATCTTTAAGACTTATTTACTCCGTTTATTCAACTGCTGTTTTTGTATTTGATATTTGCCAGTTTTGTTTCTACAAAATAAGTTAATAGTTTCTAAAAATATATTAATATGGCCCATGTTAAGAAGAAAATAAAATAGAACTCTACATTATAGAAGTTATGAAATAAACCATTCTATTTCAACTTACGGTAAACAACTTTATCCTTTCTGTAAATCTTCTCTGTCGATTTATTCCGTTATCATGTTTACCATTAAAGTGTTTAAAATGTACTTATAAGACATAAAATGAACTCCTTTAATTCTGCTCTTCATAACCCATTGACTTTATACAACAACCTTCTGGAATTCTGTTCCGTCCATTCATTGCAGAACCAAAACTTCAAATTTATCAAATCCATCCGTACTAATAAAAATGTAGTACTCATTTTTTTTTCCTTACTGTAAGACATCACTTGTCACATTGCCCTGAAAGGTTACATACATCGCAAATAAAACTGGCTGTATATTATTGATTCCAATAATTCCAATGGCAACGAAAGATGGAAACTCGTAGAAAATAAAAAGAGTAATTTAACGGTGAATTAACGTATATCTTTAGCAACATGATTTTTTATTGAAGGCTAAATTAATTACAAACTATACAGTTCAGAACTAGTTTAAATAAAACTCGGAAAATGACTCTTTTAAATAATAATATCCTGAGTTGTAATCAAAATTGTAGTCAACTACATTCCACATAATAACTTGAAATGAACATGAAAAGTTACAACACATCTACCCTTGTTATCTGTAATCTATTTCATATTTGACCTGTATGTAAGTAATGAACGTTTCATTTCATAACTAATAACTTTAGAACATTAATTTTATGTCTAATATCTACATTACATAGTTCGATATTAGTCTTGTTCTAAAGTTCAACTAGGTTTCAAATTTATGTATTAATTTAACCTGAACAAAGTACGGTAAACACCAAGTCAAACACAGTTATGTAAACTGGAATAAAAATTCCAACATTGCAACTATTATATTTACAGGAAAATAATCAGCACTTAGCTGATTCAAAGAACTAAAAAATGTAAATCAATTAATGCCGATTTTGAGAAAATCATAATTTTGTGTTCGGATTATATGGAAGGTACTTCCTAAATTTAAATTATTCAAAAATTACCAGGAAAAATTCAGCTCAAGATATTGAAAAAATATGACTTCATAACAATTGCTCTAAAAATCGGTTCTTTTTTATCTAACTCAAAACTTTCTGCATAACACGTACATATGAGGAATTAAATAGGAATTCCTGGTGATTGTTATTATAGACATTTTAAATACCTATGTAACCCATTTTGAATAAGATAAAATTACTTCACTACTTTTTTTTTTAATGTTGGTAGGTTTGTTGAGTATAATCCCAAAATCAAACCTTTTTATATATGAAACTTAAATATATACTAAAATTGTCTCAGACTAAGAAATTTATTTCAGGTTATTGGGCCAGAAAAAGACAAGAATTAGTAAATAGTCTAGGATTAAGTTAATACCTAGCAATTAGCAAAATAGTTCATTAACTCCTTATTAAAATTTAAATTTACTCTAGTTAATCCCTGTTTTAAAATCCGTTCTAAAGGTATTATGTTTTAATTCTAATAATAATGCTATGCTGAACACTCCTTCAATGAGTAAAAAGCCTTTGTTATTTCGCTAATGTTGAACCTAAAAATCTGCCCTCTATTTATAATAAATTGTTGAAAATGTAAACAATACAATTTTACTTTAAATACACATTTTATAATACCCAGGCATAATGTGTGATAACCAACAACAATATAAATTTACTAATTTAATTTAAATAAATCCATATACTCGGGTACAATGTAGGTCGTGTAACCAGCACAAGTTGGCCGCCTAAAAGTGACATAAGGAGAAATAAATTTGAAAGCGGAAAAAAAATATTATTTATATCTACAAAGTTTGTTGAAAAAATTTCAATTTAGGTTATAAAATTAACATAGATTTAAAACCCTATTAGTATTACAAGTGCTAGAAACTTATTAAAAAAACTTATAGAACCAGAATTAAGATTCAAAATATCAAAAAGTAAATACATACAGCAACAACCAGAGAAATGTAGCTTAAATATAAGGGTTGGGTTTAAGGGGTGGAGATGTTTTGCAAGACTGGATATATTGTTATGTTAAACGGAAGTATTCTGATGTGGAAGTTTTTTAAAGGAAGTAGCGTTCTAAGTTCGTGCAAGTTGGTATTTTCTTCTGTAATAAATTTATATTTTATTTGAAATACGTTAGAATATTTTTCAGTCTTTACATATTATAATTTATATTAATGAGGACACAATATTGTATAGAGAGACGTGAAGATGTGGACGGGACAGGTTTTATAACAAGTAATTTTACACTTGTGTAATGAATGAGTAGTTAAAATACATGTAGGTTATTTTTTTTAAAAATTGTAGGTAACATTTAAATAGAATTGTTACCATTTTATATAAAAGTGAAGTAACATAATAGAAAAAGTTTGTTATAAAAATTGTTGGTGAAAAAATTATCTAGGAGGTTAAACTTCAACAGATAATTACACCTCTTACAAATTGTAATCCTTCCTTTTTATAAATTTAATGACCTAAACTATAGTGAATGAAATACTCAACATCTAATGAATATGTTTAATTTACAATTAGACAATTATTTAAATTATTTTCACTTAATTATTCATTTCAATAAGAGAATTAAGCAGTTAAAAATGTGAATTATTTTTTAAGTTACTGCTAATCATAGTATCTAGCACGTTAACCTAATCCTTAGTGTAGTCCTAGTCTAATGAACTTTTCATATTGAAATGACTATATAATATGTAGGATACAATATCAGATCAAAAATATGGAAAAGCTTAGAAAAGGGTTTATAAAGTGTTAGGTATCGCCCTTTCTATGCATGTGTTCTTCAAAACTCAGTGGCTCAGTGAAAAAAATTAATTATCTTTCTATTTCCTTATTTAAACAATCACAACAAATACATATATTTTTATTTCTTCACAATTTTGATCTTTTTCTCCTAATATTTAAATTATATCCAATCAACTACAATATGCAATATAAATCCAGGATGCTTTTAACTATTATGACTCTACTGTTTACTTTTCGTATTAAACAATTGCAGGCTTTTCAATACACAATGATTTACTCACTTTTTTGCAAAGTTCTTTTAACGTTGTTATCTCGAACTCTCTTTCTCTTACTCGCCAAGTATGGCTATCTTCCGAACACCCCTCGAGCAACTATTCCTCCTGTGATCTAAAATACCCCGTCTCTTTTTGTCCAAGAACATACATAGCTCCCTCTTGTTTGTGAGGTTGATTGCCTTTGCAAGGTAAGCATTTCATCATAACTAGTGTTACAATCAATTGTGTCTTTCACAAGAGTTGATCTCCATTCTTGACTTTAATAAAACATTATATTATTTTATTTATCTATATTCTAACAAAAACTATCCTAATTCATACCACAATTATCAATAGATGAAGAAACAATTTATTTTTTAAGATGTGTTAAATTCATATATAAGAAAACGACTCTTTATAAATTATTTCAGATAAACAAAAAAATGATTTTTTTTTTAATAAAGATCTTTCATTGAGTACCCATACTTAAAAAAACGACAAAAAAAATGTTTTATTATATTTTTATATATTCAATATTTTAATTTCATCATTTAAAAGATAAATAAAAATATACCCAATTACGCTTATATAAAATAATATTTAAAAAAAGTAAATGAATAAGATTTTTAAATTGAGTTCATAACGTAAAACATATTTTATTATCCCTATGAACTTCTAATATAATACATTAAAATCGTTAAATTTAATATCAATTAAGTTAACCCAATATTATTTGTTAATAAAGTTCCTTCAGCAGTGGTTATGAGGATATATTGTTTCCGTTAACTTTGTAAAAACATTGGGTAGTGTCAAGTTTTAAAATCACAAATACTAGTTACCAAATTAATCAAAATAATTGTTGTAAGACATCGCTGTTTAAAAACAGTAGACATATATAACAATAAAAAGAGGTAAAATGATTCTTTAACATTGTTGTCACGTCGTACCACCTCAAGCCTATTCTTCGTCTAAATGAGATTTCAAGTCTTTCTTTTACTGCAATATATCTCTGTATCTAACGAAGTATTCAGAAGCAAACGTGTAAGAGTCAGTGTTGAAAAAGGTTGAAACTCTTCTACCTTAAATTCTTAATATTTTTGATCAGACGCGTATTCTATTAATGTAGCCCAAAATATCTTAGGTGGAAAAGTTAGGATCATTGATAATATATGTATATGATTCATTTTAAAGATTTAATTACAGTAACAAATAAAGATTTTATTACATTCATTAGTTATAGTTTTACAATCAGCTAATATTAGGTTGGTGTATGTTATATGTTGGTTTCCTTTTTGTACTTTAACAATGGTACTCAAACCTCAGGTAGCAAGGAATAATTAAAACCCAGGGATATGAATGGGAGAGTATGATATTTTCAGGATAAAAAGTCGTGAGTAGGAACAGAGAGGGAATTTATAATAAAATATCCCTCGTGTACAACAACAGATAAGGATATCCTTCATCGCCATCACATCTAAAATATTGTCTAAAGCACCTTCTCATACTGGTTGAGAATCACTTCAGGCTCACATACCTATGTCAGTGGAAATACCCATATGGTTTCACAAGACATCACCATAATAAAAAATCTACAAGGACATATATTGGTGGAACTACAATTTCTGGACAGCCTTATAATGAATTCAGTTACCGGGTAATATGAATTTATTTGTAAAGTTAAACATAGGACAAAGTTGTTTACATTAAGCTCACAATACGACAAAACAGATTTCTTCATTTTGGCAACAAATTTATTTATTGTGGAATATAGATTATTAACAGATGTCCATAAAGCCACACATATAAACCCACGCTGAGTACGTAAAACATAGGTAAACCTACAACGGTGTGTGTGACACGGCTAGACTTCCTCACACACTTTTCTAAGCTCATCATACATTCAAGAGATATTTTAGCTCTATATAAACTTTTCTAATTACGCTGAATATTGGTTTAGAAAACACTTCATACTTCCCGTAAGGGATATATTCCGCCGCCTCTGATTCATAGAAATAAAACCAACAAACATTTAGTTCTACCAACCCTAAATATGCTTCGGTGGTAAAAACACTTAAGAGGGTCCTTTTATCAGTTTAAGCCCCTCCTCCCCCTCCCCGTAAGTTCTGCCTGCTTAGTAAGGAAGAAAGGGACTGGAAGTCCTTCATCCACAGAGATACTTTATTGGCTGTGAAAAGTTTCTAAAATTAAATATGATATGAAACCTCATCTCTAGTTTTCTGCTGAGGCCATTTTTAACGGTTATTGTGACGTCATCTCTTTTCTGATGATCCTCAACCCATTATCATTTTGTACTACTTATTAAATTAGAATTTATAATCATCTTAGTCTTAATCTGAATGGCTGAGCTAAAAATTTAACATCTATTTAAAGAGTCGGCTTAATATTGGTTTAATCTGCAGATGCTAACGAGGTGAAAAGATCTAAAACGGACTCCTTTTGCACGTTATGGATCGTACTTATTTTTATCACCTTAAATTTTTCTATCACAACAATACCTTAAGGTAATAATAATTTTGTAGTTGTACGTGTACCTTATGTATTCATTTAACAGCATATCTTCTTGAACCATTATATTATTCATCACCCTATTGGTCCATTACTGTTTTAACACCTGTACATTAACCAATGGTAAAATAATATTTAAACCAATTATTTCACAAAATATTGATTTTTTTTTTTAGTATGAATGTGAATTTGTGCAATTAATTTTGAAAACAAAAAAAAACAAATTAACAGACAATGAAAAACCTTTTATTTATGTAAATGAATACACCATAACCTTTTACAACTAATCCTCAGAAAATATGTACCAACACTTCTCAATGAAATATCGCTGTGAAATGCAGCACCTTGCAGAAATCATTTTTCTTAGAGAGTAATGCATGCTTTCAAACAACCAAGTTTTCGTTTCGTTGCCTTATTCATCTTGTCAAAGTTCATACCTTGTTATATGTTTTGAGTTTATTGACTTTGACAATAAATTTGAAATCGTTTCTCATTGCATAGGATAGATGATGAATGTCAGACAATGAAAATGTTAACTAATAATAAAATTATTATTTTATCAATCTTATATTAACTTATTTTTATTCTTATTATTATTTCTATTGCACAATTTTTATGTACTACATATAAGTGAAAAAATATAACAGTTTCAAGAAGGTGGAAGTATCGTTGAACAGTTAAACCAATTATCACGTAATTTACAATCATCTCTTCTATAATGATTGCACTACTCAATGACTAAAAATTAAAAAAATTAATGGGACTCATCATAGTACGTACCTAGCCCCATCAAACAATGTAATATTAGCCAATACTCTGAATTTAATGTCTGAAAGTTAATGTCTTGTGCCTTGTAGAAAATTGTATAAGTAGATCAAGAGGTATTATCCAATAGGATAGCTTGTTTAAAACAGTAAACGTTAAAAAATAGAGCTAAAAAAATAATAAAAACGTTCTTGTGATCATAGGTCCGAAAACGCTTTTTTCTCGTCTATTGGCCGTTTTGTGTTTTTACAAAAAGCAATATATCTTTGGAACAAGATAAGATAATAAATCAAGATTAAACATACGCATTATTTATGTAACCTAACCAAACCTAATCTATCCTTACCTAAACTAAACTAACCTAACCTCTTACCAGTATACCAGAAAACAAAGACTTTATTTTGAACATTTTCAAAATGGCGAACTTTTAACATTTTTAATGTGGAATATCTCAAAAACCATTAATATTACAAAATATCTACAAGAAACAAAAGATTTTATTTTTTAACAAAAACAAAATTCTGTTTTTATTTTTTTCTGTAGGTCAAATGCTAATCAGGTTAATTATGAATCTCGTAATTGTGTAACTTTAAAAAATTATATCAACTTCACTTATACATTTTTTTATTTTATGCACCTCCATTTCTAAACGACAGTCAATGCCTCTGTTAGTTGGTATTAGCCAGAATCAAATAATTAACACCTGCTTATCTGGTAGATTAACATCATAAAGATTACGAGCTAAAGGACAGGATAAAAATAAAATAAATATATTGTTACTTTTTTGGATTCCCAAAAAAACATCGGAAATGATTACACATGGTTTTTTATGGAGAGTGATTTTATTTTTATATAGCAAACCAGCTCCCACCATCTAGGTGCAAGAGCTTTATTAAGGTGGTCGCATTTGCTTCTGCCGCTATTATGGTTTAGAAGGTAAGTTTGGGCACACCATATTGATTACTGTTGTAGAAGAGTTTTGTTTAATGCACTTGCCTACTGTCATTATATTTGTTGTACAAATTTTTTTTCTACTGTAGTTAAATTTGTAATTTATAAGTTGTAAATTATTTCATCATTAGTTAGATTACTTGGAATTATTTCAACAATGAATTAGCGAGAGACTGAATATGAAAGAAAATTTAATTTGATTCTATATAAAAAAATAATATGTTGTATAAAATATATATACTATATTTTATATAATAATAATATAATATAAAAGTAGCCCGTCGATGCCGCAAGGCTAAACAATTGTAGCTCATTTATACTATTAAATATTTGAAACTTTAAGCTTTTGCTTTATTTTATCCTTGAAAAAAAATTTAGTAAATTACTATACCGGTGTAAATTCAAACAGTTAATCCCTCTCAACTTCGCTACAACCCCCTCCCCCTCCCAATAAATGGTCATTGATGTAGACAAAACACTTCTAAATTATTTTAATCAAAATTGGTTTAAGTTTTTAAGTTAGGAATTGAATAAAATATTCAATTTAAATACAATTATATTCAGATTAAAACCTTTTTGGTATTTTTAAACTTATGGTGCTGCAAGTAGTTATACAGTAACTATAGAGAAGATAGTAATGGCTGTAAGCAGATTGTCTTAAAATCTGGATAAATGTATACTGAAGGTTTACAAATAATTCTATTTTATAAATGTTAATAATGGAAATTTTAGGTCAAAAATGAACACTTTTTTTTTTTTTTTTCATGTTGACACTAAAAATTACAACTGATAGGTTCTACAGATCTAAAAAATAGTATCTATTTTTTAATTTAATCTCCAAACCAACATACCATGTTGCATAAAATTTAACAAAACTATATTTATTTAGTTTATATATATATATATATAGAGAGAGAGAAGAGAGAGAGAGAGAGAGAGAGAGAGAGAGAGAGAGAGAGAGAGAGAGAGAGAGAGAGAGAGAGAGAGAGAGGAGGGATGTAAGTTTGTTAAATTTCTTATTCAAATTGTTTACTGAATTTTTGTGACTGAGTTCGATAATAAAAAACCAAAAGAAGAAGTTTTTGTAAATTTGATTGGAAGATTTGATTTTATTCTTTCTAAATAATGTCTAAGAACTTGGGGTGATCATTTTAACACCCCAATATGGGCACTATTCGCATCTCATAGTGTTACTTCATTTACTTATTTGGAATATAAAAAACCGTTTTACAAACATCTAAAATGGCTGCCATTTTCCAATAAAGTAGCTAACTTTAAAATTCTTTACAGAAATCCCTATTTCTTACATTATGTTTGGATTTTACACTAAATTTTATTACTTTTTATTCTTGAATATTTTCTACAATTCTTGAAGAGTTTTAAAAATTTGAAGATTGGTCCATTTTTGGAAGGCGATTTTCAGTACTTCCCATTGTAAGATCGAGAAATTGAATTAAGTATACTCAAGGAAGTGTAAATAACAGTGCAAGACCTAACATGGACCTAGCTTTAAATAACTAATTTATGGAACAGATAAATCTAGCTGCTATCACTGTAATTACAAGCATTAGTCATAAATAATCATAAGTACAAGCATTAAATGACCAGAGAAAATTATAAATCCATCTCAAAATACTATTTAGAACAGCTGTTTTTATAAAATTTATAATAAAATTTTATGAACCATTATTTTCATTTCCATTTACATGTAAATCGAAATACAAATGTATTCTGTACATGGAAGTAAAATGCCTGTCGTAAAACTAAATAGCTTCCATTACACTGTGAATGTGGTGTCTTGTACTATTACCATATATTCTATACTCTATAATCACGTCTATTGCAATGGTTTCGTTAGGACACTTTAAAAATGTAGGCCACTCAATATAAGCTTTGAAATTCTTTGATTTGAACTTAGTGACCGACTTAGATGGATTCCGCAACCTACATGGTGGGGTTCTTAACTACTATCTTACATCTCTGGTTAATCCAATAGCACTAAAACAGGGCCAACATTTCATTGGTTTTGTTATAGGGATATTTGTTAATATAGTGTAATGGTTGTGATGAAAGTGAAATGTTTTATTTTTAAAATTATATAAGGAGTAAGGTTTGAACAAAAATGTTATTAATTCACACTAGAAACTAGTTTTGTCATCTTCCAGTCGAGCATAAAAATTGTGATAACTGTGGTGCAAATATTCTGCCTATCTGAATTTATTTCTATTGTTTCCTCCTTTTATATAAATACATTAATAATTTTATAGAACAAAAAAAGTATAAATTAAAAAGATAAATAATGTGAGAGAATTTTACTATTACGTCACCATTTGGACGATCTTGGCTGTTGTTCCTACTACCGCCTTGTTGAAAAATATTTATAGCTACTGTATTTTGAAACTTTTAATTAAATATTTTTTTATAAATTTAAATATACATTTATTTACGTTATTATTTGTAAATCACTAAATGAGTGATATCCGAAAATATTATATTCTCTAAACTACAAATTATTTCATCTCCCTTAGAATTCAATAGTCTTTATTATTTTGTTTCTTAGAAACTGTTTTCAGTCTATATATTTGAAAATCTGCAGCAATTTCCCTAAAAAGTTATAAAAAGATAAATGGCTTTCAAAAATGGTGGCGGTTTAATATTAATTTCTGTAACAACTAATTTTGCCTGTGTCTTTTACGAAACTGAAACTAACTAACTAACTATTTGATTACATGATGCACCTACAGTGCATCATGTAGCCGTTAGGCTACATTAAATCTTACCCAGTGTAACTAAATAAAAGAGATAAAATCGGCTACACCATGCATTTATTCTATTTCTAGCATCTTTTTTGTGTGGGAATTTTGGTTTTTTCCTATTATGGTAGCATTGCTTTTACTTTAAAAATCACATGTTGTTAGCGAGTGAACACGATTGCTTTCAAGCTTGAATTGGTGTTTTTCATAAGTTTATTGTAAAAATATTTTGATGTACTAAGTGTTGGAAAAATACATTTTTGCTTCCTTCTTTTTTAATAAATCAGTGTAACATATTGAATTGTTTGTGAGTGTTGTTTGTAAATAATTATTAGTGTTTCAATACATGTTCCCAATCGGCTACACTATGCCTTGGGTAGTCTAACCTGAGTCATTATAGCCTATTACTATTTTAGGTTATGTTTCATTGTTTTGTTCAGACTATAGTGTAATAGTGTTTTTTTATATCTATTGCTCAAGTGTTTTTAACTTTTTAGTTTCAATTGTATAATATATAATTATACAGGTTTAACATATATATATATATATATATATATATATATATGTGTGTGTGTGTTAAACCTATAATGGAGAAAGGTAATATTTCATATATAGATAATAACAACAAAAAACAAACATTGACTGAAGACATAATTTTAAATTTTGATTTAAGTGAAGATGAACTAGACATTGGTGATTTAGATGAACCAGAACTTTTTGCAAAAGATATTACAAAAAATAATAATTTTGATGAAATGTTTGATACACAGTTAGATGCTTTTGAAGATCCAGAATCAAATCCTGTAGAAACAAGTGAAATTTTACAATCTGCTTTAGATTCTACAGCAAAAATTTCTAATGAAAGTCCTAGGTCTAAGGACAAATTCCAGACTCAAGCTCAGAAATATAAAAAACTAATATGGAGGGGAAAAAAATTGGATTTGAGTGATGACGAGATAAAATTTATTGGATGCTCAAAATTACCAATAGATGTAACAAATTAAGCTGTTTGAAATTTATAAATTATAAATAAGCGACTAATTTCTATGAACTTACTCACTGTACACAAATCAGCAGCAATCGCTCTAATAGTAGAGTTTTTACTTAGGTTTAATTTCAGATTTATTTAAAAAATTCGTGGATTCGCCATGACTGTATCATTACTAGTTATATCTCTTAAGAGTATATTTACTCTTTGACTATTAATTAAATACAGTATAGACTAATAGGAAATGATGTCATTAAATAATATGAAGGTCTGAGTAGATTTTGTCTTGCGAGAATTGAAGAATGTCGAAAATTAAAGTAAAGAGTAAAAGTGGCAGAGTGGGCGAAAATTACTTCAAAATTTCATTTTCTTGGAGCTAAAAAAGAAAAAACTTTATTAATGTAATCTATTAGCAATTTATATGTAACATTAGTCCACTTTTACAATTTGTTTAACTCAAATACTCTTTTGATCATTTAATACAAATTGAAACCATAAATTCTTAGGCGCTGTATTGTATATAATTGTACTGCCATGTATTAAACAAAAACTATAGTAATTTTGTTATTAAATTTTAATTTTATTAAAGTTCAAACATTTAGAACAGATGTAGTAACAAAACACATGTTCATAAACGTATTTCCTGGTTGATATGCAATAACTGGGAACTAGGTAACAACTCTAGAGTCATATGCCATATGTTTTTACATATTGCCTGTTTTAATAGTGTGTGTTACCACAAACCACTCATTATTCAATTGGCGTAGATTTTATAGGCTATGTGTTGGTTTGTACAATGTGGCCTAGGAAAAAACCTGTTAAAGTTGTAGATATCTAAGAAAAAATACTTCAATGGTCTGGAATTGAATGTTAAAGTATTCCACTGGACAATTTAAAATTATATACATTTATTTTGGATTGTAGACATATATATATATATATATATATATATATATATATATATATATATATATATTCACTGTATACTGTACATAAATGGTTGTAGTATATTCACTACGAAGGCCGAAAAGTTTTTTTTTTTTTTAATTTATTTTGGTGTTCCCTGAATGGAATATTTTAGCGGAGTCTTCCAATAGTTTAAGAACAGGAGATATGGGGCAAATATTTTATCAAAAAGAATTGTTTACATGGTTATTTTAAAATATTGTTGAAACTAATTTTCTTGAAAGTAAGAAGTGATTATATTTTATAATTGCTTGTAAAACTTTGCTTAATTGGTGATTAAGACATTTTGGATAGTATTTTTAAACAGTCGAATACGTTTAAAGATAAATGTACAAGTATATTGTGATATTTTTGTGTGCATAGTACGCCACACTTGGTCACATGGGAAATGGTTTAAGGAGTGATAATAGACGTAATTCAAATATTTAGTTTCTACGTGTTGAAGACATGGTGTCACAAGAGATATTTTTAATTTGGGGTGGATTGAAAATTGTTATCTTTTGTTTTTTTTTTATGAGTGTGCTAGTAACATTAATCTGTTGTGGTTTCTCAAGGTTTGTCTCTTCAAAAAAAAAGAAGAAACACGAGTAGACTCTCATTTAAGGCATTAATTAATTTATATTTATTTATTTTTGTATTTTATTTTTTTTTTTTTTTTGTTTTTGAAATTTGGAAAGGTTCGAGCCCAGTACTTATTAGCGGTGCTTTTAATATAAATTTCCCTTAGCGTGATGACAGAATTTATTGATATTGTTCAATGTTTTATTTAAAGATAAATGAATTTTTTATAAAATTATACTTGTAAAACCGATTATACATTATGTCATACTCTTCAAAGACAATAATTATTAGATTTTTTAATAGATTGGATACCAATCTTAACTTGGATATACAAAACAAATATCACACCCATGGGTAGATTTTTAAAATGTCTGCACCATTCCTTGCCGAAATATATTAAAATTATTTTATTTTGTTGTTATATGAATTTAATATTATTTATTAACCAAGTTCTACGATTTGCACTACACACATCAGTTATCAATATTTCTACATAATGATTTTACAACTGTATTTTCAGCTGTTATATTCTTTAAAAAAATACTTTACTTACTATCTACATGCTAATTATATAAATGTTAGAGTATATACTTAGCTTTGCCTATTTATAGATCTACCCACATTGAAATAAATTTGGTTTTGTCTTCATATTAATCATTTGCCTTCGGTTCTAATCCGCATGGAATACTCAATTTGCGTACATTTATTCTGTGAAGCACAGGATAGAGTATTATACAATCAATGTTATATTTTAAATTTTTAGCGACATTGATCAAGTACAGGACATTTTAGTAAATTAAATCTACCAAATAGAATAAAATTTGAACACAAATAGTACATTTATTTATTCCACCGCGTTTCAACAACAAAGTCACCATCTTTAGTGATGCATGAGCTTCAATAACTAAACTATAAGCTACTATTTATGAGAATTTGTTAATCTATCAGATATATCATCCCACAAGTCAAGCGTAATATTGATTTACAATCTACTAATTGTTTTTGAATTGTGAACTCTTCAAAATTACAACAGGTAGTTAATAGAAGGGAATTTTAGAGGAATTAATATGAGGTCTTTTATCTGAGGGTCTCTATGTAAAGAAAAATGTTTTAAACTTTAATATTAGGAATCAGCAGGTGGAAATTGCTACTAGAACTCTCAAGTAAAAATGTTTTAAGTATATACTAATTTGGTCATCAAAAATCCATAAGTTGTCGCTGAAATTTATTTTTTAAATGTGTCAGATAGTTTCACCAACCAAAAATGAGTGTAATTCGGGAACTACTGCAACGATATCAAAATATTGTTTAGTTTCAATTAGAATTGAAATTAACAGAAAATACCATTATATTCTTGTTAAAAATTGAAAACATACATAGCGAAACATTATAAAACAATTGCGTAAAACGTGTTGAAACTTTTAGATTGTTTTCGTATTACCCTGCCAGACAAATGTTATTAATACAAACTTAATTAATTATTCCAAGTTTTATTTATTTATTTTTTAATAGATGCTTAATTAAGTTGTATAATCTTATTTGTAAATTATGAGTTCTTTTATATTGTATTTTTGTATATCAATATCCTATTTGTTTTTCTTTATGTTGTTGTTAATTTTTAGAATATTATTTTAATAACAATAAAAGGAAGTCCATTGTCAATGGAGACAGCTGAACATCTATAATTGAACACAAATTATACATTCAGTCATTTAAATTTTTCATTCTTGATTAAAGTAGAAAAACCTTTCGACTGTCATCGCCTTGACAAAGGAGAAACAGCGTAAAATGGAGACATTTAACCTAACCTAACCCTCGATAAGTATAATAGCGCCAGGATTGGAAGAGAAAAGTTGGACAAGATCTAATAGGAAAGAAAGGGATCTAACCAAAGACTACATGAAGAAAAGTGAAGTGTAAATCCAGCTAGGTTCACTATCAACCCCTTAAATAACTAAAAATATTGACACCCTGGGTAATAACTTTTAATGAATGCTATTAATTTTAATTTACACTTTTTTTTTTTGTTTAATTATAACTTATTAATTATATATATGGGTTCGATGCAACGATGGACTCAGTTGTGGTTTGGTTGGTGTAGCTGGTGTATCACTGAAGAGGACGACCTTGTCGTTGAAACGCGTCTGATACTTAGGCGTATTTTTTTATGAGAATTGTGTTCTGTGTGTTTATTATACTGTATAGTTTTTCTCATAAGTCAAGCTCAACATTTAATATGTATACGAGTATGTATAGATGTTAAACTACTATCCATTTTATTCATATCTCAGTAATCCATCACTCAGTCAGTGAACACCTCACACCACCAAACCAGTAAGGGCGGTAGCTTTGATGGATTATTTTCTCTCTATGTTAATGTATGTTATTAGTACTTTGAGTGTATTATGTTTGTCACGTGTACTTAGTCATTGAAAGTAATTAAGTGTCAACATATTGGAGTAAAGTATCCGACATAGACTCTAGATACGATATTAAAATCCTGTCATCTTAATCATGAGATAAAGTAATAATTCTGTCTAACATTGAAATTCGTCTTTCATAGTTTTTCTTAAGCATAAAATTATTAAATTTAAAATAATTGACTGTCATTAATTTATTTGCTATCCTTCCTAAACAGTACTCAAAATACTGCTCTAACTATTCCAAAACATGTCAATTAGATATGTATATAGATATAAGATTCTCTTCCACAATTCTTTTGTATTGTGGATAAGAAAAATTTAGTTTGTTTTCCTGTAATAAATTATTGACATATGTTTTAATAAATAAGTACAAAAATAACCATTTGATTAATTTAAAATATTGAAACTAGATCTTTTTTCCTGTTTAAGGCTTTAAATAAAATATGTATAAGGGTTTTCTGTTTCGTATAAATGTGTCTATTATTGTAAAACTGTTCAAGTATTTAAGTAAATTATTCATGAACAATGCTTAGCTGTTATTTATTTCCTAGAATAAACATGTTTGCAGTGTGTTTTATTTAATGATAAATTCAAAAAACCACAATACACTTCAGTCATACTGTAATAATTACATCACCCACTCCTTAAACCTCCCTTATCTATTTTCTTAACAAATCTATATACATTGTTCTAAACGTATTCTAAATGCAAAGGGGATTGACATGTGTTTAGTAAAAGTGATCCTAGCAGACCTAACTTATATATAAATCAACAAAAATTAACCAACCAAAAGCTGCAACCAACTGAATTCAATTTTGAAATATTTAGAATTGTATGTGTGTCGGCTTTAACCTTAACGCTAATGCTAAACACACGCCTAAAATGACAAAGCTTCTCATTTTTTGTAATTGAACATTTCATTAGTAAACTTTTGTTTTTAATTTTCGATAATTCATCATTATAACCTGTTATAATTAAATAAATATCACTTTTTTATCGATTTAAAGATTTGTATAATTTCTTTCCTAATAATTACCTCCTATCGATTCACAAACTGTAATCTATTTGTGTCAATATTACGAAAGCGTAAAAGGTAGGCAGTTATTATTGTTGATGAAAAAAACTGATAACTTGTAACTGTTCTTTTCTTGTACAATTTTAAGATTTGATTTCGGTTTTTAAGGACGTCAACTATGGGTTATTATTAAACAATAATATCTGAGTGATTTCTAACCAACGACTTTTGCATTGACTGCCACATACATAAGATACAAATTGTAGGATTTGTTTCTCTATATTTCAAATGATATTTTCCAGTACTTTTGACAGATGTATACATTTTTCATTCAACCTATGGTAAAAAGTAAAACACAACAAAACTACCCAAGTTGCTCTGCTGATAAAAGTAGCGTTAGTATTTGTAATAGCTTAGGGCAATATGAATTCTCAATTGATTTAATACAATAATTTATACACAAATTATGTGAGAAAGTACAAAAACAAGTCATCATTCACATATTGTTTCAAGAATCGTCATTACTACCAAGTTTTTGTGCTTTTCGTGTATTTAGAGACGGAAATTCGATTTTACTTCAAGTGACCCCTCTGAACGGAATTCAGGAAATTAAACTTTCGTCGGACAGACAGTCAGACAAGGTAAAATATTTCCCAATCTGAAAGTGAAATATCAGCATCATATGCATTAACGCTGGATGGTGTATTGATTATAAAGATTCAAAGATGACTCAATCTTATAGAGGTTATATTATAGCCTAGTGCGTGATTATAAGGACCGAGGCAACCCAAATCCGATATTTCTATTTGTTTTATTAATGTAAGAAAATAATTAAGATTTGTATATGGAAATAAAATTGTAAACTCAATATAAAAAACAAAGATCGATTTAAAAACTTGATTTTGGTGTCAAATTTCAAGGTCAACCTTAAATTTCAACCTCCAATTTTTACATAGACTATTCATACATACATTGGAAAAATTTCACTATAAAACATATTTATTGTGTGGTCAAAGTAATCCCTACGGATTATTTAGATGCGAAATTGTCTTCTGCCTTGAGGTGGAATAAGTGGAGAAACACCTGGAGAAACTTTTCAACAAAAATGTCACAATTCAAGAAGATATACCTGTCGATGACCTTGACTTTGTCCTTGGGATTGAATTTAGTAAGCTTTTCAAGTTCAACTTTATAACAGTAAATGAGATCTATTGTTTTGTCATAGAATATTGATGTAGTGGAAAAATTCACCTTAAAACACTTTGCGTCAAGGTAAACTCAAAATTTGTAAAAAAAAAAAAAAAAAAAAAAAAAAAAAAAAAAAAAAAAAAAAAAAAACCTTAGGTCGAGTGATAATGGTGCCGCTCAAAGTAAGTTCATCCAATGCAATTCAGCTAATCAAGATCGAACGAATGTTAATCAGATTATGGTAACTCGGCCAGTCGTAGTAAGATCGAGTACTGTACTCACCACCGTCATGACCGCCCAGTCCATGCCAAATCGAGTGCAACCCGACCTGTCAAGACAAGATCGAGTACTGTTCCGATCAATTAAGGCATGTTCTAACGATAACCCGACCAGTTGAGCCGAAATCTACTGCTGTTCCGAACAGACAAGCAATATCTTTCTCATAAAAATGGTCGAATTACGTACGAAAAACGCTTTGGTAAATTGCACTGTGTTCATAGAACTTGGTGACATAATATTTTCATCAACGAGAGTAGCTTCTTCAATGATGATTTAGAAGATGGTCCAGATCAATAATTTTCACAATGTGATCTTTGCTCTTAAGTATCCCAAGAGGAAGAAATCAAGTTGTGTTGATTCCGTATGCCTATCCAGCCAAAATATCTCTCCTCTTCTACTTATCTATTCTTAGGAAATATTTTTATTAAACAAGCACACACATATCTATTATAACATGAGCAGTTCCGAATTACTGATTCTATAAGTCTGCTAAATTTTCATCGACCATATCTATAGTTGCCGAAACTATCTGATGTCTTAACATTTCCCCATACTTCTCTGATTTAAAATTCCCTTCGATAAAAAATGTTCCTATTAATTAAACGTTTAAAATTCCCACAAAGTCATTCAATTGTTAGGGATATCGTGTATTTAAGTATAGAAATTTATAAGGTTTTGTGATTTGGAACCAATTTTAACAAAAACTATGTGTATTTTTTTCATTCTCTATAGAATTAAATTGCGAAAATCCAATTTGATCACAAAGTAGTAAACTTGTCTTTTTTAAACATCCTTAAATACCTAAGCAATGTGCAAAGGTATTGATATTAGTATTACTACATTATAGTGTATCTCAGATATTATGAATAAATGTATGAAATATATAATTAAATAATTAAATTAAATATTTAAATTCTGACTGCCACGCAAACCTCCAAGTTAAAAAAATATATTTCTTGTTGATTTAGTTATTGAACTCTATTTTTTAAGTTTATTTAAGTTATAGTAATCCTCGAAACATTTTTATTTCTATTGAGGGTACCTAATTTCTTTCCAAAGTTTAGTTTTATTTCGTTTGCCGTGTTAATTAACAATTTGTATAAAGTTAAATATTTAGTTCTTTATATATGTATTATTTAATTTGATATATTGAAATATTTGTAATACTGAACTAATTTCTTCATTATAATATTGTAAAAAAAGGAAAAATATAATAAATAAATATGATAAAGTGGATATATTTAAAAAGGAACTATTCAAAGCGAACAAGCAGAAAGATAAAGAAAAGGAAAAGGTAATGTATAAAAAAATATTTTTAATATATTATTTTTTGTAAAAGAGGTACATATACTTCAAATCAATAAAGTTATTATTATTACATTGAAATTGTAGTATTTATCTTCCTCGTGTATTCTTACTCATTTAAAGTAATAGGAGTGTCAACATCAATAATTCAAATTCCAATACCATGTGAATTTACTTTTAAATACAGATATATGAGAATAATTCAACTCCCGTGTTGTCTCTAGATATAATATTAAAATCTTTTTAATTTATATAAAAAGAAAAAAATACTTCTTAAAAATTCGTTTCTCTTGTTGTTCGCTACCTTACGGGTTATAAAATTTTTAATGGTAAGGGTCTTCATGTCCACAGTGTTTATAATACTGGCATAACTATAATCACTATATATATAAACGGCTTTGTCCTGACTGACTGACTGAATGAATGACTGACAGAGAATCAAAGTAGAGCAAAAACCAACAAAGATATCGATACCAAAATTTAAAGGCATATTTGTATGAGGTCATAGACGCTCACTAAGAAAGGATTTTGCGAAATTTTAATTTTAAAGGGTATTAAATACAAAAAGAAAAACAAGTCAATTTCATTCATTTAATTTTAAACGTCAACATACACGCGCCTAGCGGCAAAAAGATAAGACTCGAATCAAAACAAATTCTAAATCTAATATTTCCCGACCCAATTATAACTAATCCAGAAAATTGTCAATCTAAAACAAATCAAAACCTATATTAAAAATGCGCCTAAGAATTTGATTAATCCATAAAAAATAACAACACACAGTTAAAGACAAGAAAACTTAAATAATTTGTTTTTATCTAGACGTGAAAGGTCAACTTGGAAAATAACTGAATTGAAAATATAACTCCGATCTTTCGCCGATTATAAAAATACAGAAGACCTAGAGACAAAATGAGATATACAGAAATACGAAGTAGATATTTCTAAATATAAAACATCACCTGAGTTCATATAAATATTTAATAACAAAGACATAATCTGTCGAAATATGAGCGAAAATCTGGAATTAAGATGGCGACCATTAGAAGCAAGACGTTAGTTATAAAATACACGCCCACAGAAGTTTGTGATTGGAGAAGAATATCGCGGGACTTTCTTCGCCGATATGAATAGAAATTGTATATATATATCAATATAAGATATTTTTCTTTATCCTTTGAGAGAATTTATTTAACCCTATTCAACATTCTAAATTTTAATTGAATAATGTAAAATCATATTTAAATATATAAATTATTAACAGTTTCTTTAATAAGTAGGATCATAAATTACATTTCATCTTTCCCCCAAAAATAAACAAGATTGCATAAGAACAATGAACTTATAAAAACAATCTCTCTGTACGCCTTTGTTGAAAAAAAACAATTGAATATTTTTTTCAGTGTATATTTAGAAGCCATTAAGACTATAATATGGATGCTTTTCTGGACTGTTCAGTTTTCTTAAATAATAGTATTAAAATTTATTAAATAGAACATCAGAAGATTTTAAATTAAGGCTCTAATACTTAATCATCAATAAAAAGTGTTATTTAGTGCTACATCTCTTGAAATGAACTTATATTAAGTCAAATATGGTGTTATTTTTAAAAGAAACGTCTAAAAAAAGTGTTTTATACGTATTACTGGGCAGCTAATAAACTAAAGTTTTATTTTAACAGCTGATCGTTGGAACATTGAACTCTTGATTTTGTTTATTTAAAAAAGGTTGTTTCTCTGAGGTCACGATATACATAATAAGGTGATATTTTAACATATTTGTGAATCAGTGAAAAAGTTATTCAGTGTATTTACGATTTGAATCGTATTCAACCAAAATATTTGTTACATATTACTTATTCATGAATATATTTAATTTTCTACATTGACAAAAGTAAAAAAAAAAAAAAAATTTAATTAATTTTTTAACAAAACTTAATTTTTATTTACTACAATAACTAGCTTTTATTAAACAACAAATCTCTGTTAGACAAATACATTATTCAATACTGATTATCGTTTAATTATATATTGAAACTTTATATAAAATATGACTGTCGACTGTTTAAATATTAATGGTAATAATGTAATGCACTCCGTAATTCCAATTATTGGAGATGGTGCGTGTTTATTTAGATCTCTGTCGTATATTGTGAATAATAATCAAGAAGGATGTTGCCTTATTCGCCAAAGAGTTGTATCGCATGTAATAGAAAATTGGGATAGATTATCAGCGTTTTCCGAAAATAATTATGGTGATAATTATCCTGATATCGAGAGTTATGCTGGAATAATCGAACTAACAGCAGCTGGAGAATTATTTCCTTATTGCTTTGAAGTATACCGCAATAGTGCACTTTATGAAGTTTTTGGAAATAGTATCAATCCTACTAGACGATTGCGCTTTACTGGCACATTGTCTAAAGGTCACTTCGAAGTATATGAAATTTTAAGTGCAACACCTTCTGTAGGTAATAATGAAATTTTAACAACATTATCCTACGAAGACAATAAAATTCTAACAACCCTACCTTCCGTAGACAATGGAATTTTAACAATGTTACCTTCCGTAGACAAAAGTTCAGTTAAAAAGCGACGAGCAAGATATAGTGGCGCAACACGAAAACAGCAACTAAAATCGGCTAAGAAAACTTTTCTATTAAACAATCCTGAAGCATGTCACTTTGCTAATACCAAATACCAGCAAAATCGTCCTGAGGCTCATAGAATAGCAGCAGCAAAATATCAGCAACAAAATCCTGAAGTCCACAGGGTAGCAGCAGCTGCATATCAGCAGCAACATCCTGAGGTTCAAAGGGTAGCAGCAGCCGCATATCAGCAGAAAAATCCTGAGGTCCATAGAGTGGCAGCAGCTGCATACCAGGAACAACACCCTCAGATTCATAGAGCAGCTCAAAGTTGCTATGAAGCAAATACACCTGGAGTTCGAGAAGAGAGAAGAAAACGTCCATGGACGAAAAAAAATACGTTCAGCAATGGAGTATAATGTAGAAATAAATTATGACACAGATCCATATGTAAGTATAGGTTTAATGAATTCTGAATGCCAAAACTGTGGGGCTCTTAAGTGGAAAAATGAAACACCAGGAATGTGCTGCAATGGTGGAAAAGTACAATTATTAACAATTCAACCCCCACTGGAGCCTCTTTATAGTTTTTCAAATGATAGCCATCCCGAGCATTCTCATTTTATTAGCTCGATTCGTAAATATAATGGTTACTTTCAAATGACGTCATTTGGTGCGAATAAGATTGTAGAAGATAGATATATGCCGACTTTTAAAGTTCTTGGACAAGTATATCACTTAGAAGGAAGTGTGCTGCCCATACCAGATAAAGAAGCTCAGTTTCTCCAAATCTACTTCGTAGGTGAAGATGAAAGAGAAACAAAATTAAGATGCAGTCATTATCCAGGAGTCAAACCTGGAGTAGTAAAGCAATTGCAGCATATGCTCCATGAACATAATACTTATGTTAAAGATTTCAAAACTGCCTTAGAAAAACTTCCGAATGATTGTGATAAGTTTGAAGTAGTTATTCATGCTGATAGGAAACCTGCTGGTTCTCATACAGGCCGATATAATGAGGCAACATCATCTGAAATAGCTTTGGTAATTAGCGGACAGCAATTTGAAAATCGAGATATTGTTCTTCAAAGCCATGATGAGAATTTACGTCGCATAAGTGAAATTCATCGTTCTTATGATTCTTTACAATATCCTCTTTTATTTTGTAGGGGTGAAGATGGCTACAGTATTAATATGCCATATCGTGATCCTACTACAAAGTTACCACTTCCTCGAGGAAAAATAACAGCTTCCGATTTTTATGCACATCGTATTATGGTGAGATATAATGACTTCAATTTTCTTCTTCATATGGGTGCACTTTTCAGTCAATTTTTAGTTGATATGTTTGCAAAAATTGAAACTGAAAGATTAAATTATATTAGGCATAATCAAAGCAAGCTTAGAGTTGAAGAATACATTCACTTAAAAGATGCAATTGGAAGAAGGGATGTAAATGGGGATCAACTAGGAATATTACTTGTGCTTCCATCATCTTTCACAGGAGGACCACGCTATATGCATGAACGAGCTCAAGATGCAATGACATATTTTCGTTGCAAAGGTCGACCTGATCTATTCATAACTTTTACATGTAATCCGAAATGGACAGAGTTCAAAGGTGTATTATTTCCTGGTCAGAAATCTCAAGATCGGCATGACATTATAGCCAGGGTATTCCACCTTAAACTGAAAGCTATGAAAGATCTATTAGTAAAAGGCAGCGTTTTCGGTGAGGTTGAGTGCTTCATGTACACAGTTGAGTGGCAAAAACGTGGATTACCTAACGCACATATTTTGCTCTGGTTAAAAGATCGCCTGGTTCCAAGTTTAACTGATAAAGTGGTCTCTGCAGAAATACCTGATATCAATAAAGATCCTCTTTTGCACGAAATTGTTAAGACTAATATGATTCACGGTCCATGTAGTACTTTGAAAATGAATTCTCCTTGCATGAAAGATGGGCGATGCAGCAAAAAGTATCCGCGACCCTTTTTGAAAGAAACACAAACTGGAGAAGATGGTTACCCAAAATATAGAAGGTTATCTCCAGAGGAAGGTGGATTTACTGTGAAAATAAAAGATATGGATATAGATAACAGTTGGGTTGTACCTTACTTAATAAATCTCAAGGACAAACATTAAAATTTGCAGGATTTGATTTAAGAGAAGACTGTTTTTCTCATGGTCAATTTTGTACGTTGGTGCTTCTAGGGTCAGTTCTTCTAATAATTTAGTGATTTTAGCACCTAAAGGGAAGACAACAAATGTAGTTTACAAAGAGGTCCTAAATACTAAATAAGTACATTTTTAGTTCAATTGTTTTATTTGAATTGTGAAATAATTAAATTTTTCTTTAGTATTTTATAATATGAATTCTTAAATAGTATAATATAATTTATCTATAACTAGAATAATTACGAATTTTTGTTGTTGTTTACTTTGCCTTTTGATATTTTTCAACTTTAGTAACTTTAAGTTATTGATGAGTAACTTAAACATGATGAAAATAACAGATTTAGAAAAAAATATTATTTTTCTGAAATTACTCTATCATTCAATTCACAAATTCTGTATTCTTAAATATTACACACTACATTAAAATTAGCCGGATTAAAGTAATATTAAACTTTTATATCAAAACATGCGATTTAATAAACGTATAGATTACAACTTGAATGATTCGCGGGCAAAGCCGCAACGGGAGATGCTAGTATTTAGATAAACAATAAAATTATAGCATTTCATTATAACAGTATTTGCAATCAGCTGGCAGCAGGAATTAAATAATCTCAAATAAGTTAATATGCATGTAGGTAGTATATATGTAACTTGTATTTAAACTAATTATTTAGATGCAGAGAAGTTATTTGTAGTGTGTTTATGTAATTAACAACGTTTTAATAATATCTCCTTATCATATCCAAAAATATATCATTATTGAATAAATAATTCAATTTCCAAATTTTACATTAACAAACAGTTAGACTACCTTTCCAGTTTTGTGAAAGATAGGTATGGCTGTGAGAGCTTACAGATGGTAAAATTTTTAATTTTATGGAAAAAAATTTAATTGTTGAAAAAAAGAGAAGGCAGTGGACCTGGATTAGATGGAGAGAAGACTTTCAGGAGCTCAGGCTGATTATTCTGTTAAAATACCAGAATATACTTTGGCCTATTATAAAGTAAAACAGTATTTACATATATATATATATATATATATATATATATATATATTCCAACGGTAAACCTTTTCTTGGTTAAGTTGAATGATGTTTTCGGACCCCACTTTTTTGGGACGCCGATTTATTCAACGGTTTTTCGTTTGAGAATAAGTTATTTCCACCTACTGGAAGTTTTATAGGCAATCTCGCTTTGTTTGGCCTAGGTGAAATAACTATGTGTCGAATATTCAGTTTTCTGAATTTCCTGACTAAAAAAAAACTTCTACGTTATACTTCCAGTACTTTATATTTGATTCTAGCTCAGTTAGAACACAAGTGAATGATTTTACTTTTTGTAAACCTCTGAGTAGTGAGCCTCCTGGGGTCTGCCTCGCCGATTTTCCTCTATCATATCGACATTGTTTAAAAAGTTTATCGCATCTTGAATCGTTTCACTAGGCTTACCTATGCTTGCTAGCCTAATTTGTTCGCTAAAGTGTTGCATTACTGTGAATACTAGGAAACCTTCAGATAAGGGGGGATCTAAATCTCGAGCTTTATTTACTACCATACAGAAATATTCTGTTCTACTAGCATTCCCCTTCTCTACATACTTATTGTTTTCGATATAATTTCTGATCGCTTTTTGTTTTTGTAACGACCAGTAATTATTTAAAAATGCTTCCTTAAATTCGGCATACTTCATCTCTTCGCGGTTTGTTATGTTAAACCATTCGAGTGCATAACCTTTAAGATGGCGTCTAATGAATTTAATCTTCTCCCTATCTTCTAAATAGGGATTCAACTCGTCCATTAACCCTTCTATGTCCCTTAAAAATTGTTTAGGCCTTTCTTTACTGTTTCCCCAAAATTCAATTTTAGTTGCTTCGCTCTCATAACGCGGCATCACTATTCCTACACTCCTACTACCACCTCCCTGACTCAACACGTCTCCTATTTTCTTTTCGACGCGTTGCACCCGACTTTCCATTGTTCTGAAGCCCTCATCTACTGTGTTCTTCATGGTGCTCGTCGTTTCTTCCAGAACATGGATCGTTCCTTCAATTTTCCCAAATTTCTCTTCCACCTTGGTATGTTGTTCCTTACACCTCACGCTTTCTTCCTCCAGGCTTCGTTCCAGGTCTCCCAGCTTTCCAGAGATTAAGTGGTATAATTCTTTTTGTTCCTTCTCTCGCTGTAACCTTCCTGCCTCCTTTTCTTCCCGGATTTTTTCATCCTTAAGCCGTCTTCTTTCCTCTTTTCTTTCCAGTTCTTCCTGATCTTTCTTCGCCCTTTCTTCTTTATCTTTTTTATATTGTTCGAAGAACTCTTTCATGGCCTTATCCGCCATTTTAACTTTTGCTTGTTTATACTATTTTAATTTGATTTGATTGTTTTTATTTATTTAATTTTGTTTTGATCTGTCGCGTCGGAAAACTCCCAATTATTTTTAATTTATTTTTACTCCAATCTTTTTAGGCCTACACCCCCAATTTTCCGATTTTACCACGACAAATGTAATTTATTGGTTAATTAATATTAATGTTTTAATTTCCTCTCTCCCCCTCTGAACCTTAATACGACTCGAACCCGGGAAATACTTCAGACGTGGAAAATAGCAGTAGTATGGCTTAATATTAAACACAATTCTAAAGCTAACATACACAGTTTCAAGCACAAATAAATTTACGTTAGTTTTTTGACTGAATTTTACTTTTGGTTAATTTTTTAACCACAAGTGAAATCGAGCCAACACCGAAGGGCGCCAACTCTCCAACGGTAAACCTTTTCTTGGTTAAGTTGAATGATGTTTTCGGACCCCACTTTTTTGGGACGCCGATTTATTCAACGGTTTTTCGTTTGAGAATAAGTTATTTCCACCTACTGGAAGTTTTATAGGCAATCTCGCTTTGTTTGGCCTAGGTGAAATAACTATGTGTCGAATATTCAGTTTTCTGAATTTCCTGACTAAAAAAAAACTTCTACGTTATACTTCCAGTACTTTATATTTGATTCTAGCTCAGTTAGAACACAAGTGAATGATTTTACTTTTTGTAAACCTCTGAGTAGTGAGTACACTGAAACTAACCTTGTAAATTGTTTATTTGTGCTTGCAAATATTTTATGAAATTTCACTGTATCAATTCTTAATCTATAACTCATAAACTATTGGGATATTTGAATACTAGGTGTTTTTTGTAAATAATAAATTTTTTTATAAAGCAAATAAAATTTTAATAATTCTCTTTTTTTTTTTTTTTTTATTTCAAACATAAAATAAAACTTTTTGGATTTTACTTTCTCCAACAAATACAAAATAATAACTTTCCTTTCAATTTAATAATAAAATCTTAAACTACAAGGCAGAACCAATTATTTACCTAACTATAATTTATTCTAATATTTTATACCCAATTTCATTTAATTTATATTTTAATAAAAGATTTAATTCGAATTTACGATTTAATGAATTCAATTTTTAATTAATAATACAAATATTTTATCTAATCTAACATCCTAAGTAACCCAGTATTTTAAAATAAATTTATTTGAATTTATTTCAGGCAAATTTAATCAGGGACTAACGTATTTACGTTTCTACCGACCTTTTCACAACTGTCCAGGCGTCGCGACGTTTGATATGAAGTCCGCGAGCGTTGTTTAGCGATGGCAGGCTACAGATGCTCTGCGTGCTGGTTAAGTTGTCTCGTTGATGAAGGTTGATCCCTGTAGGGTTGTCTGGAAGAATGTTGGATGAATTTTTAAAGATGGTTGTGGTGATGTGTCTGAAGTCCCGGTTCGGCTATTCTCTCGACGTTAAAGTTGCATGTCCAAGTGGTCGCCTGGTGATGTCCTGGAGTCCTATCCGGAAGCTATACGAATCACTCCATGTATCAGCTGCTTTGTAGGTTATGTTACTTCTCCAGAATAATCCAAGTTAGGCCAACTTTGTAATGACTAAGTTGCCACTGACGTTCTTGTAGATTATAGTTGTGTCTATTGCTGCATTCCAAATTAATATCGCAATGACGTATGTTCACACTTGTTATACAAATTATTAGGTTAACTAAGAAAATACTTAGCTTTTTGCTTACTATGGTATTTTATAAAAAACGAGATCAAGGCTCGATGTGTTCACTTACATCGCAGAAATATCAAGGCTCGATGTGTTCACTTACATCGAAGAAATATCAAGACTCTCGAGTTTCCCCGAGCAATCGTTTATATAGACTCATCTTCAGCCAGCCCCTTCTACCGTACAACTCTTATCTCTCTCCGTGCAGTTTTGGCTATGGAAAATCCTTTTCCTTTGTAACTCCTCCAGGGTTTTCCCTATTTTATTGAGAGTGACATTTTTGAATTCAGCTCGTTGTCTTCTTTACACACGAACTCGAGTGATGTTCGTACGATTCTTGGTTCGCGTACACGACCCGCGCACGTTTTTCCGCGGCCATTTCTCCCGGAAAAGTCTTTGTTTTTTGTTTTTCCCGGTTTTTTGTTTTCACTTCTTTATGTCCTTTTGGTTTGTGTTAACTAGCCGGATTTTCTCTTTTTTTCTGCTTCTGGTTGTCTTGCTGTAGGGTTAGGGAGTTAAACGATTTTCTACAAACTTGGGCTTTCCTTTACTCCCGAAACATATTTTAAATACTGGATTATTTTTACATAACTACGTTATCAGCATACTATTTAGCGTTTTGAGTTAATAAAAATTTAAGTTTAACTTTTTATCTTGCTGTAAAGGTGCGAATTCTGTCACCTTTTTCCTTTAATAAAATTTCAAGTTTTTCTTTTTAATTATACATTTCGTTTATCATTACTAAAATTTGTTTTGGTTAGAATTAAAAAAACTTTCTTTTTTCTATACTTTTTTATCATTTGAACTTAGTGAATTAACATTAACTTTTTTATTTAACGAAATTTCGCAAAAACTCATTTTACCTTTATTTTAGGCCTTCTTATGAAAAGCCTGAAAAACCTTTTCTTTTTCAATTTAGAGGAATTTTGAATTTCTTTACATACTTTAATAGTCCGTATTTTACGTAACTTTGTGACTTTATATTATCTAATCTTGCAGTAAATACACACGCGGTTAGCGTAATGCATTTCCTGAAGATATTTGTTTTTATTTAATTTCTGGATTTTGGCTTCCCGTATTAATTTTTAAGTATTTTTTACAAGTCCTTATTCCTTTTCGAACAGGCAGGGTCCAAGAGTTTAACTTAGCCAGATAACTACCCTCCCGCGTCAACATGATTTTCGTGACCTACATGCGGCTTTAGCCCACGGTAAGTCCGGACTATTCAAATTTATAAAATTAATTACAAATTCAAAATCCAGGACCTACAACGGGTTGTGTCCGTTGTAAGCTACCCCTCTTAAGATATCTGGTTTGATCGGCTCCGCCATAAAACCAAGATATTGAAAACCACTAAATATAATAATACTCCCGTTTCAAATTTCCTCCTATCTTATTACATTCTTATCTAGTTCTGCCTTCCTATCCTAACAATTTACAGATTACATATTCATAATTTTTATATATACAATTCATACTATACATTTCATTGTTCTTCTTATTCTGCATAATCTGAAATTACATTTATACAAACATGACATGGTATACATTTCCTTTTGAAATGTTCACTGGGTGAGTTCACTTCCACTGAAAACACATGTTTATACTGTACACAACTTATATAAATACAGGGACACATTTTAATTTGCCTGATAACCAACTAACAATACTTTACTGGATTACATTTTCATACTACTGTTATGTTCCTTGCATTCATATTTCCCGAATTTTTACAATCCGAGTTTTTTGTACGTTTTATTTTACATTACCTTTTTTTTTTATTTGCCTTTGTGGCTTCAATTACAATAATTGAGAGTTTTTTAATTAATTAATTGTTTATTTATTTAAGTTTTTTTTTTTCTAAGTTTTTCCTAGTTTATTAGTTAAACTTCTTTCTTCCAGAATCCTAACTACTCCGATTCTCCTAACAACTTTTACGCATAATTAATTTTCTGGTAATTAATATGCAACCCCTATACACCCCTGACTCGTGTATTAGGCCATTCCAGGCACCTGATTTGTTCGTAGGTTATATTCGAACGTTTTCTTCCTGGATCTGTATTACTATTTAATTTAAAACTAGCAAACACATTAGCATGTAAGATAGAAATACTTAGACCTTTCAATCAATTGAGATGCGTTGAGTTGTTTATTTAGGCCTACTTCCTTCATTTCAGTCTTCTCAGTCTGCCGTGTTCCCTCTCTCCATTTCCGTCGACCTTGAACTTCCCTTGACTTTTGTTCAGCTGTGTTGCAAACCGTCCCATCCTAGCTTACTTTAGTTCCTGTCCTTTTCTATCTTCATTCATTGCGTGTTTACTAATTCAAAATATTTACATTTGATATCTTTCTTCACTCCTTGTCTAAGTCCACACAGCTGACTTCCAATTTGGCCTACTTTCTCTTTGTACCGTACATGTTTCCTACTTAATTTAGTTTTATTTACAACAGAAATATCAGTGTTTTTAAATCTGACTTTAGACATTTTTCCACGCACTTTTGACAGTTGATTGTAGTCACGCGTGTCTGTTCCTCCTACAGATATTAATTCTTCTTGTGATTGTTTATTATTATACTTTTTATTGTTAATCGAGTGGTCGGAATATTTACAGTGTAGTGCAGTGCTTGACTTCGCCTGATTTGGATTACAACGCTTATTTGGATATTTACAGTTTCGGCTACTTTGGCTGCGTCGCGACGCGTAGTTGGTAACTGGATATTTTTCACCACTATACCTAACTTTAATTGGTACATTAATCTTTTTTAATGCCCTATTACGCGAAATTTCGTCCTTGGCTTCTTTAGATAGCATCTTAGGTACGATTAAATTTTTGGATTTTTGCCCCTTCCTTCGTTGAACAGATAACCCCTTCGGTATCATTTGATCCAACCCTTCTTCGTTTTGTATCCTAACCTTATCAATATTCCTAGCTGTTGTGTCCGGCTTCCTGTCTTGACTCATGCTACAATTCCCTTCCATTACATCGTTGATGCCCGTTTTTTCTATTTCCGGTACATTAACGATTTCAGCTTTGTTTACTAACTCATTTATGCTAATTTTATTTTCATTTAACTTATTGGTTTGGAGTTTAGTATTTATCGCCTCGATTTTGTCGGATTTAATTACCTCCGATTTAATTAAATTTATTGATTTATTGTTTTTATAGTATCGGGAATTAATATTAAAACATTTTCCCTTTAAACGTGTTATTGCAACTTTTTGTCAATAAACGGGATTTTAATATTATCCTGACCTATTTTAAACATTGCAAATTCTTCTTGCATGTTTATTTTGGGTTGTAAATTATATAAAAGGTCACATCCCATAATTATCCTAGATTTTAGACCTTTTACTACCAAAAATTGTAGATCTACGCATTTATCTAACAGTTTAATTTCAATTAGGACTTGCTTGTTAATTTTTTGCACCTTCCCTTTTAATGCCCCAATTATTTCTAGGCACGCTACCGGTAATTCTAAGATTTTGACATCTTCCGATTTTAATTGATCGAGGTAATCCTGTTGGATAACGCTTACTTCAGCTCCTGTGTCAATCTCAAGGTAACCGGTACTTGTTCCAAGTTCGACTGGAATCGCGGGTATTTCTTCTATGGGTTTTTCAGTTATAATTGGCTCGTCCTTATTATCTAGCAAGTCTTCTCTAATATTGACATTTAAACTACCTAATTGTTTAGGTTGATATTCGCGCTCTTTTTCGACGACTTTTTCGCCTACTTCAGGTTCGATCCTACTACAAGGAGTAACTTTTTTATTTCCTAACTTTTTGGTATTTACCTGCACTTTAACTTTTTTAACTTTAATCTTTTGCTTTATTGTTTTTTCTACAGCCCTGTCATTCCGAAAACATCTATCCTTTGGCAGAACCTCACTTATTAGTTTTTTTTCTGCTGGTTAGGATTTGAGTTGAAAGGACGTGGGTTATTGGAACTCGGGTGATTAGAGTTATTCGGGTTTTGAGCATAGGATCTTTGGATAGGGGGGTTATTTCTAGGTGTGAAATTTTGCCTATTTTGCGTGTCTTGAGCCTCCTGGGGTCTGCCTCGCCGATTTTCCTCTATCATATCGACATTGTTTAAAAAGTTTATCGCATCTTGAATCGTTTCACTAGGCTTACCTATGCTTGCTAGCCTAATTTGTTCGCTAAAGTGTTGCATTACTGTGAATACTAGGAAACCTTCAGATAAGGGGGGATCTAAATCTCGAGCTTTATTTACTACCATACAGAAATATTCTGTTCTACTAGCATTCCCCTTCTCTACATACTTATTGTTTTCGATATAATTTCTGATCGCTTTTTGTTTTTGTAACGACCAGTAATTATTTAAAAATGCTTCCTTAAATTCGGCATACTTCATCTCTTCGCGGTTTGTTATGTTAAACCATTCGAGTGCATAACCTTTAAGATGGCGTCTAATGAATTTAATCTTCTCCCTATCTTCTAAATAGGGATTCAACTCGTCCATTAACCCTTCTATGTCCCTTAAAAATTGTTTAGGCCTTTCTTTACTGTTTCCCCAAAATTCAATTTTAGTTGCTTCGCTCTCATAACGCGGCATCACTATTCCTACACTCCTACTACCACCTCCCTGACTCAACACGTCTCCTATTTTCTTTTCGACGCGTTGCACCCGACTTTCCATTGTTCTGAAGCCCTCATCTACTGTGTTCTTCATGGTGCTCGTCGTTTCTTCCAGAACATGGATCGTTCCTTCAATTTTCCCAAATTTCTCTTCCACCTTGGTATGTTGTTCCTTACACCTCACGCTTTCTTCCTCCAGGCTTCGTTCCAGGTCTCCCAGCTTTCCAGAGATTAAGTGGTATAATTCTTTTTGTTCCTTCTCTCGCTGTAACCTTCCTGCCTCCTTTTCTTCCCGGATTTTTTCATCCTTAAGCCGTCTTCTTTCCTCTTTTCTTTCCAGTTCTTCCTGATCTTTCTTCGCCCTTTCTTCTTTATCTTTTTTATATTGTTCGAAGAACTCTTTCATGGCCTTATCCGCCATTTTAACTTTTGCTTGTTTATACTATTTTAATTTGATTTGATTGTTTTTATTTATTTAATTTTGTTTTGATCTGTCGCGTCGGAAAACTCCCAATTATTTTTAATTTATTTTTACTCCAATCTTTTTAGGCCTACACCCCCAATTTTCCGATTTTACCACGACAAATGTAATTTATTGGTTAATTAATATTAATGTTTTAATTTCCTCTCTCCCCCTCTGAACCTTAATACGACTCGAACCCGGGAAATACTTCAGACGTGGAAAATAGCAGTAGTATGGCTTAATATTAAACACAATTCTAAAGCTAACATACACAGTTTCAAGCACAAATAAATTTACGTTAGTTTTTTGACTGAATTTTACTTTTGGTTAATTTTTTAACCACAAGTGAAATCGAGCCAACACCGAAGGGCGCCAACTCTCCAACGGTAAACCTTTTCTTGGTTAAGTTGAATGATGTTTTCGGACCCCACTTTTTTGGGACGCCGATTTATTCAACGGTTTTTCGTTTGAGAATAAGTTATTTCCACCTACTGGAAGTTTTATAGGCAATCTCGCTTTGTTTGGCCTAGGTGAAATAACTATGTGTCGAATATTCAGTTTTCTGAATTTCCTGACTAAAAAAAAACTTCTACGTTATACTTCCAGTACTTTATATTTGATTCTAGCTCAGTTAGAACACAAGTGAATGATTTTACTTTTTGTAAACCTCTGAGTAGTGAGTACACTGAAACTAACCTTGTAAATTGTTTATTTGTGCTTGCAAATATTTTATGAAATTTCACTGTATCAATTCTTAATCTATAACTCATAAACTATTGGGATATTTGAATACTAGGTGTTTTTTGTAAATAATAAATTTTTTTATAAAGCAAATAAAATTTTAATAATTCTCTTTTTTTTTTTTTTTTTATTTCAAACATAAAATAAAACTTTTTGGATTTTACTTTCTCCAACAAATACAAAATAATAACTTTCCTTTCAATTTAATAATAAAATCTTAAACTACAAGGCAGAACCAATTATTTACCTAACTATAATTTATTCTAATATTTTATACCCAATTTCATTTAATTTATATTTTAATAAAAGATTTAATTCGAATTTACGATTTAATGAATTCAATTTTTAATTAATAATACAAATATTTTATCTAATCTAACATCCTAAGTAACCCAGTATTTTAAAATAAATTTATTTGAATTTATTTCAGGCAAATTTAATCAGGGACTAACGTATTTACGTTTCTACCGACCTTTTCACAACTGTCCAGGCGTCGCGACGTTTGATATGAAGTCCGCGAGCGTTGTTTAGCGATGGCAGGCTACAGATGCTCTGCGTGCTGGTTAAGTTGTCTCGTTGATGAAGGTTGATCCCTGTAGGGTTGTCTGGAAGAATGTTGGATGAATTTTTAAAGATGGTTGTGGTGATGTGTCTGAAGTCCCGGTTCGGCTATTCTCTCGACGTTAAAGTTGCATGTCCAAGTGGTCGCCTGGTGATGTCCTGGAGTCCTATCCGGAAGCTATACGAATCACTCCATGTATCAGCTGCTTTGTAGGTTATGTTACTTCTCCAGAATAATCCAAGTTAGGCCAACTTTGTAATGACTAAGTTGCCACTGACGTTCTTGTAGATTATAGTTGTGTCTATTGCTGCATTCCAAATTAATATCGCAATGACGTAGTTCACACTTGTTATACAAATTATTAGGTTAACTAAGAAAATACTTAGCTTTTTGCTTACTATGGTATTTTATAAAAAACGAGATCAAGGCTCGATGTGTTCACTTACATCGCAGAAATATCAAGGCTCGATGTGTTCACTTACATCGAAGAAATATCAAGACTCTCGAGTTTCCCCGAGCAATCGTTTATATAGACTCATCTTCAGCCAGCCCCTTCTACCGTACAACTCTTATCTCTCTCCGTGCAGTTTTGGCTATGGAAAATCCTTTTCCTTTGTAACTCCTCCAGGGTTTTCCCTATTTTATTGAGAGTGACATTTTTGAATTCAGCTCGTTGTCTTCTTTACACACGAACTCGAGTGATGTTCGTACGATTCTTGGTTCGCGTACACGACCCGCGCACGTTTTTCCGCGGCCATTTCTCCCGGAAAAGTCTTTGTTTTTTGTTTTTCCCGGTTTTTTGTTTTCACTTCTTTATGTCCTTTTGGTTTGTGTTAACTAGCCGGATTTTCTCTTTTTTTCTGCTTCTGGTTGTCTTGCTGTAGGGTTAGGGAGTTAAACGATTTTCTACAAACTTGGGCTTTCCTTTACTCCCGAAACATATTTTAAATACTGGATTATTTTTACATAACTACGTTATCAGCATACTATTTAGCGTTTTGAGTTAATAAAAATTTAAGTTTAACTTTTTATCTTGCTGTAAAGGTGCGAATTCTGTCACCTTTTTCCTTTAATAAAATTTCAAGTTTTTCTTTTTAATTATACATTTCGTTTATCATTACTAAAATTTGTTTTGGTTAGAATTAAAAAAACTTTCTTTTTTCTATACTTTTTTATCATTTGAACTTAGTGAATTAACATTAACTTTTTTATTTAACGAAATTTCGCAAAAACTCATTTTACCTTTATTTTAGGCCTTCTTATGAAAAGCCTGAAAAACCTTTTCTTTTTCAATTTAGAGGAATTTTGAATTTCTTTACATACTTTAATAGTCCGTATTTTACGTAACTTTGTGACTTTATATTATCTAATCTTGCAGTAAATACACACGCGGTTAGCGTAATGCATTTCCTGAAGATATTTGTTTTTATTTAATTTCTGGATTTTGGCTTCCCGTATTAATTTTTAAGTATTTTTTACAAGTCCTTATTCCTTTTCGAACAGGCAGGGTCCAAGAGTTTAACTTAGCCAGATAACTACCCTCCCGCGTCAACATGATTTTCGTGACCTACATGCGGCTTTAGCCCACGGTAAGTCCGGACTATTCAAATTTATAAAATTAATTACAAATTCAAAATCCAGGACCTACAACGGGTTGTGTCCGTTGTAATATATATATATATATATATATATATATGTGTGTGTGTGTGTGTGTGTGTGTGTGTGTGTGTGTGTGTGTGTGTGTTGTGCGGGAGTGATAGTAACTGATTTTCTTTTTTTCTTATTTAACATCAAGGAATTTTGTTTAAAAAAATATTTGCACAACTGGGTGAGATTCGAACAATTATACATATAAATATTTTACATATTTCATTTACCTCTTTATCCCTAAAACTATTATACTTGATCCATAGACAGAATTAAAGTCATAAACTATATTTAACTTCTTTAAATATTATTAGGCCTATTATTTCAATAGTATTTAGTAATTTTTATATTGATTGATTATCAAGTAAATAACTTGGAGGAAGCCAGCACCAACCCTTTTACCCCGAGATTAATAAATTAAGTAAATATATAAACATTTTTAAAAATAAATCAGACTAAATAATTAAATATAAATATGCCTATCTCTAATATATGTTGAACTTATAAATGTATGAACCACAGTGGAGAATTGTACATTCAGGAACTTGAGTAATAAGTGTTGATAAACTGTATGCCAAACTAGTAACCAAGGGATATTTATTCATAACTTATTAACAATTTGTGTTTTTTTTTATGTGTTTATAATTTTTTAATAAAATTATGTTAATATTTGTAGGCCTATCATATTTCTATACTTCATTTCTAAGTAACTGTAATAATATAATTATCTATCTCTTAATTAGTTATATTTAGATATTTGTTGATAATACCAAAAAGGTTTGTTACACAATATATTCCCACTTGTGTTTTTAAATTTTGTTATAAGATGTTAACACTTAATATTAAAAACGTTATGTATTAGTTTTATTTTAAATACACTAGTGATGGAATATGTCTGATTAAACCGTATTAATAAATTAATGTTTAGGTTTGTGTATAAAAAATATTATTTCGATTTTGGTCAAATTGAATTATCCTTTTAGCAAACATTCTACCAAAACTATTAGCCTACTATAGAATCGTTTCAAAGTATCACGTTTTTCGTTCAAGAAGGTTTTTGCAATATATAGAATGATTATTATAAAAAGTCCCTACAAAACGAAATTACAAGGAGGTAGTACGTAAAAACAACTCGATTAAAATGTACACAAAATTAAACCAAGGGGATTATACGAAACCGAGGAAAACCTTCGCTTTAATCTGAATTTAACATCCAACCAATCTCGTTTTCTGAAACTATTTAAACTGCATTCTAACTGTGGAAAACATGGTTGGTAAACTATTAACAAATTACAACACAACTCTTGATAATTGGTATATCGAATCTATTCTCCAATTAGCTACTTGTACATCAAAGGACCTATTGTAAGGCAAAATAGTTAAGTAAGGTATTCAACAACTTGGCACGCAACAACTTAGTTGTCGTTTGATGTTTATTTGACAAAGTAGAAACCGAAGATGAATGCTTTTCCGAGTCAACAGTTCTAAACTTGTAACATTTCTGATGCAATTGTTTGTCCACTTTGGTAGGATTTTCGGAAAGTTAGTTAGTAATATGTTGCTTGTTTAAGTTTATCTGGAAATTGTTCAAATTAAAAATTGTCTCTTTGTGTTTGGTTTAAATATTTTGTAAACAGTTAAATAATTATGTATTTAAAAATTGGCAGTACAAAATAAAAACACAACACCAAGGTCAGTGATTAGAAGGCTGTCGTGGAGAGACTTGTATTTTAAAATTTTTTGACGGCCCCAGTTATAAATTTAGAAGACATTTTATAAAATACCGTATTCTCTTCATTATCAAACACAAGGAAGTAAGTTTTTACATGATTACCATTAAATACATATTGCTCCTGGAATTTTAATTTCCAGTTTTACTTTAAGATTTTTTAGTTGAATACCATATCTCATTTAACAGTAAATAAAATATATTTCGATTTACAATAACAATTAAAATCTGTATATTTTAATTTAATTCAGGACGTTGTAAGGTAACAGGAGAAATATGGCAATTTGAAACGCAAGTAACTTTTATACTTTATATAGATATAACAATCTGTATATCCAATTTGAAACACATTTAAAAAAAAAAAATTACGTACCCGAATTCACAAAAAGCACACACAAACATATTATACTTAAACTAGTTTTTAACTATTGTTTAAAGGCAAAACGGATCTCCCTCATCTTCGTCTTATAAAAAAAAGAAAGACAAAAATACTAAAAGAACAAAAATATAAATCCCTAGCACTCGATTTCTCTAATATTGTCAGTGTCAGAAGAAACTAAGTTTGGACAAGGGAGGCCTGATAGAGAGGGATCTAAACCAAGATTACATGGAAGAAAGTGTAGATTCAGTCAAGATACCTCTGGATTGTCCCCTCACTATTAGTGAGTCTCTGATTTCTGAACTGGTTATAACGACAGAATATTAAGTGGTAATTCCTTATGTATTAAAACTCAACATTACCTACGCCATTCAGTCTATTGATATTGTTTAAGTAAAATCAAACTTTTACGGAAAATAAATCTTAAGTGGAGACAGTATAGAGCTAGTGAGCTAAAGTATAATATTTATAACGATTCATAGTCCAGAGGAAACAGACTCCTCAGATATCCCCCTTAGTGTTGTTTTCAGGTATTTATGTGACCTGCAATACTGTCAACTCCGGTGGAGGTGGATCTACTATGTCTGCCCATTTTCATCTTAACCCCTGCCCTCTTTAGTTTCTATTTTCATCCCAATTCAAAACTGCAAAGCGATCTACCCTGATAGGATGAATGACACCGAGCATACTTGGAGACCTCTCAATGAGCGGAGCTCTGATCAGATGGACCATTCTTTCACGAGCTGGAAAAACATGGAGAGAGAAATGTTAAATAACAATCTAGTGCGAAATGTGACAGAAACTTGACGATCTGATAAAATTTGATACTATCGGTATAATTCGCTTCGCCAAGATAGTAATCCTATTAGATAAATGTCAAACATGTAACTCAGGAGGATTCGCACTGCTGGTGGAAGAAGCAACCAACAAAGAAGGGAAGAAAGACTTGTAAGAAGGAATATCCTGCTCCCGTCACTAGGACAATCTAGCGAGATAGATGACCTACTGAGAAGAGGCTTGAATTGAACCAAGAGTGTGATAAAAGAAAAAGATACTACAAGAGCTTACATATAGGAAAGGATACGAGTTGAAATGATTCAAAGAACTCTTGACGAAATATAGAAGGAAACATCAGACTAAGTCGAAAAACTGAAAGGGTTAACAGGGTTTCTATCGGGATATTATAGACGCAAGGACACCTTAGATGGATCGGAATAGAAAATGATGAGACCTGAAGATTCTGTAAAGTGTAACAACAACCCTCCTCCACATCATCTAATACGGTGATGCACAAAATGACAGATATCTGGGAGAGATCAAATTGGCGTAATTTGACCTCTTACATATAATTAGAATAGTTTTCGATGACAGTTATAATAACTAAGTAATGTTTTTGATTTATAATTACCGTCATTCATAGCTGTGTTTTACTAAATTATTCAAATGGCAGATACTTCCTCTATAAATAGTCATTTTCATACCAAAATTAATTATTTATTTTAGTTATTTACAATTAAAAATTAACTTTAAATCACGTCATTTCCGAGATTTATCTCGAAGCACTCCTCCAGTTCAATAAACTGAGACACATTATCTAAATAAAACCATATCTCTCGTGAAACTCTTCACAGATATCTTATTTTCTTCCAACTTCAGCTTTTATTAAAGGACAACATTTAATCTGTTACTTTGTGTGGGTAACGATTAAAGATTGTTGAAGATTCTTCTTGAATTAAATTTCTATTTCAGAGAATTTTATTAAAAGTAGTGGTTTTTCATTAAAAAGTTTACAAATGTGTAGCCGGTTAGTTTTTTGTTAACGTTCGTCACCACTTTTGAAAAAAAAAAAGGGAAAAAAAAAATCGGTTAGTCGTTTTGAGCGTATTTCAAACGGAATCATTGTTTACTAAAGCCTAGTTATAACTTTCTTAAAACCCAGTTTATTCATAAACTTACAATAAATAAATAACATTGAATGTTTCAGAAGTAAAAATCATTGAACAGAGTGTAAGAATTATAAAAATCATTTTATAATTTAATTTGTAACACCTACAAAACACAATTTGGATGCTGCACGTTTTTATTTATTCAATTTTCACTGTAAGTTTTTCTATGTGTTACCTATTGACCGTATTTATTAATATGACAGTCATAAAGTAAAGTTGATAAGCATGAACAAAATGTAACAAATTTTATCCCCCCCCCCCCAATATAATCTCCAAAGATTCTTGTCCCATGTTTTTCTTTACACGAAGTACTAATTTAAATTCCTTAAAATAAAACATGAAATTTAAATCCAGGGACCTTATTCCTATTTAGTTAATGCTAGAGTTTATAACGTCTACAATGTGAAAAATTACTTCAAGTGAGAATTTAGTGCATTTTTTTTTCTAAAGCTTTTAAAACTTTAACTCTCTTCAAAATACAGACATACTGACCATTTCCATCACAACAGCGCCCTAACAAATGAACTATATGCCGATTTTTTTTTTTTTTTTTTTTATTTTTTAATTTGTTCAGTAATCAAGCAAATCAATTTCGGGTTTCGCAACTCAATGTCACGAGGAATAACTAATTAGTAATCTGCCCAATAAAAACCAACCTATATTTTCCTACCCTTGACCATGAGAGATTATGGTTGGTCCAAAACCGACGCCAAATTCTTTAGACATACTCTGAATTCGTTTCGATTAGTATCTTAGGCTCTTTTTAAATAGTTCCAGCTACTGGACACACTTAAAAGTAAGTTATCACACGTTATCTTTTTTTATCACAATATCCTTGGCAACGCGTTCAAGTTAATGTACAAAAGTCTATGTTATTACAAAATATCGATAAATTCTATTTAGTTCGTTACCTAATTTGAGTAAATCTGTACGTTTTAAAAAAAACTGAATGCAATTGAAGTAGGAAACAACTGAGTCAATTATGTGTAAATATATAAACATCTATGATTTACGGGTAAATATTTAGGTAACTTGCGTGTATGAACAGTGAACATTCGTTCGTGAGATTGGCAGAACAACTGCTCTGCCGATAGAGGATACACTAAAATGTATGAAACAATTTATTTTGTAAATTGTTTCATACATTTCAGTCATGTATGTATCAACTTCATGTTCACTTTTGTTAAAAAAATATAATAATTTACTCATTATTATTCAAGTGTTAACTATTGTCTTAACTAACTAGCACTCCAGTTTATTCAACATTATTAAACAATCTAAGCTGTATACAACAAACAAAACCGTTCTTAATTTTAAAATAGTTAGAGAGTCAGAACGGTTGACAACAAAACGTTTTTGTTTTCCGTTTCTTTTTTAGCAAATAAAGATCGAACTTTTGAGTAATCTCGCCAATTTTTTAATAGCTGACTGGCTAAATTATCTTACTAGAGTGTTATTGATGATTAAAAGTACGTAATGGGTGAATAGATTAGCTGTATCAAATTATCACAAGTAATTTTCTAGTTTCTTCTTAGTTTACCAATAGGTGTGTCCTTACATTAATAAGAATAAATTTAAAATAGTTAAAAATCATTCGCATAATAAATTTAATTCAAATTATAGTTTCTGTTAGTGTTTTGAAGGTTATGAATATTTTCTTGTGGTTCTATTTATGAGTAAATATATAAAAGGCTTAATCTTCAAGTTCAGGGTTTTTTAATTGTATTTTAATAGACAATGTATATAAATGACAATCAATAAATATTCTGCTTATTGTGACTTCCTTCTCCATCTTGGAAAACCTAAGAGAACGATTCCACACAAAGAAATAGTTTGACACAATTTTGTCTCAATATGCATACATAATCAAAAATAAATTTTTACTAAAACATTTATACAATTTAGATTTAAACTGAAATAAAATATTTAAATTGAATTAGAGTATTTAAACTGAATTAATGTATTCAAACTAATTTATTACATTTAAACTTATAAATATAAAATCTATGCTTAACTTTATTCACTCTATACCCAAAATAACAATATTACCAAAAGTTAGATTACGCCCGGAAGGAATACGTACGTAGGTCAGATGACAATCATGTCTATGAAAATTGTTTCACATAATACATTTAATTTAGAGTTATAATTTGTGAAACAATTACAGTTTCGATTGATATATAACTGAGCCTCCCTTTCAATTAAAGTGAAAAAATGTGTGTACCACAAAGTAAGGTAGACATCGTAATGTAATAATGTTTTGTTAAGGATGGACAGTTAAAGGATATATTACTTTTTGCGTCAATAAAGTGATAAAAGAGAAAAGTCGACCCCTCAGTAGACGTCGCAATTAAAGTCTAGACAAGTTAAAATATTTCAACAGATTATTGTCTGAATAAACAGTCAGCCTTCTTCTGTCCTAGATGCTGAAAATTCTTTGTACTGTTTTTTATTTATAGTATATACATTATAAAGTCAAATAGAACCAAAAATAGGAAACTACAAAAGTATTATTTCAATTAAATTATTATTACTTTTATTTAGCATTTTTAACAAAACAAAAATTTAGTTTCTTATTGGTTCAAATCTAATGACAACAATCTTTTAAATATCACGTGCCTAACTGAATGGAATAAATTAATGAATAAAACTATGCAATTTTTATGGTAAATTATTCATATTAAATATATTCAATCAACAAATATTTCACTCTCACAGTCACAATTTTTGTTTTTTTATAATAATTTCTTTCATATTGGACATTCAATTTCTGTAATTTTCTTTAAGAAATAAAACTAAAAACTGTTATATCCGTAATTCGGCTTGTATAAAAGTAAGAGTTAATTAAAATTTCATTATTAAATGCAAAGCCTGACAAGATCAAATTTAACAATGTCAGAATAAAAATTTAAAGTTTTTATTAAAACTTAAAATAACATAGGGACATTCTAAAACATGAACACAAACAGAGTGAGTGTAGGTTACATTTAATATAAAAAACCAAAGGCCTCGCATCACCATAACCTGTGGAGACTATTTATTTAAAAATAATGACATCTGATTACCTAGTTTAGTAACTCAATAAGATTTGTTGATTATAATTTCTGTCTATCATATCTTTGCTTTACAAACTTCATCAAATTGCAAATACTTCCTCTGTACTCTCTATAAGGAACAAGATACCACTCTTGGAATTATACCTTTCTTTCCACTCATTCGTCGACTTTTCCCAAGTTAAAAAAAAAATTTTTGTTTAATTGTACTGTACATCTAATTAATAAATTTTGTGTTTTTTTTTTATAATTAGGCTTTTAATTCACCTCTTTTATTTAAATATATGGCAATAACCCCTCTATATTTCCCCTCCACTAAATTAAAAAAGTTGTTCCATCTAATGAACTAAAATTTATTATTAAAAATAAACGTTGTATCACATGTGAAACTCTTTTCACAGATTTCTTATTTCCTTCCAACTTCAGCTTTTATTAAAGGACGACATTTAATCTGTAACTTTGTGTGGGATGATAAAGTTTCTTCCTGAATTAAATTACTCTTTCAGAGAATTTTATTAAAAGTCGAGGTTTTACATTAAGAAGTTTACGAGTGAGTAACTGGATAATTTTATTTGTAGTGAAAAAAGAAAAAATGACTTAGTCGTCTTCTTGGATAACTTTCTTAGAAAACAAACCAAATCATTGATTCGTAAAGTACTAGTAACTTACACAAAAGTACATTTTGTTCAGCTGCTTATTTAAATTTATAAAAACCTGAACGATTCGTCCAAAAAAAAACAAATTTCGAAATAGGCATGGAAATTACGTAACATTTTTAACAATTTTTGACGATTTTTTACCCAAAAACATAATTTAAATAAATATATATATTTTTTTATAAATATTTCTGATAAAATTTTAAAATATAATTGTTGTAGCACTTTTTCTAAAGGCAGTTAACTGACAATATTTATTGACATAACTGTTTTTTCGTAGCACTAAAACCTCATGCAACCTGGTACTGTATAAAATAAAATTATTTCGCTATAAAAATGGCCGTTTTAGTCACCCCTTGTTTATATCGATGAAAACTCCTATTATTTAAGTTACAACTATTAACTTAACAATTTTTGAAAAGCAATAAATAATTAGTTGTTAAATAGTAATATTTAATAATAACTCTACCCACAATAACAATTTATACAATGAATCACAATTTTTTCTATGCATATTTCCTTAATTCATTTTTTATAAGTTTGTATACATCCTTAGATGTTGTGATATTCATATTTACAATAAAATAAACCAAAGTCTCTCGTTCCTCCATTTCAGTCGTAGTTTCCAAGTGGAATATTGAGTACTAATATATCAATTTAATATGAAATTCATGTATTTGAAATAATTGACTGGCGTAGTTGAATATATAATAAGAATCAATTTTAAGGAAAACCTGTATTCCTAACGTCACATGTACAAGCACAAAACGCAACATTATTGGATTGGGAGATAAAAGAGGGAAGGAGTCTAACAGAATTGAACTACTTACGGGTTAACTACCTCAACTAAGTTTGTTATTCTTCTCTTGTCTATAATGTGACTCTTTTCCTTAACCCGGAGCTACGTTTTTATCCTTAAGCCCTTTTGATGTCTAATACAATTGGATCAATAAAACAATACAATACAATAAAACTTAAATTAGAAAAATATTTATAAAAAAATTACAATTGAAATGTATTATTATTTTTTAATTAGCCAAACCACAACACTATACAAAAATACCATCAAACAACGGATCTGCTTAGAATAATCTTTAACAATAACATTCCAACGTTTGTAGCCGTAATCCTAAAATATTCTTACTAGCCGTAATGTTTGTTTTTAAAAATGTTGTATTACTTTACTGGTGTAGTGATTCACTCCATCCCTTTAAAATCTCACAATGTAGGTACAGAAAGGATGCTCAATAGTTCAAATATATAACAAAAAGCCTAAAAAATAAAAAGGTTAAACATTGAAAAAGAGAAGTGTTTGTAATACAATATATTATAGAACAAATAAGGTATGAAGTAGGCCTAATCCAAATCTCTCACTCCCCCTCTACCTCCCCCTCCCCCTACTTTCTCTTTCTCATTCTATTTCTCACTCTCTCTCTGTCTCTCTCTCTCTCTCTCTCTCTCTCTCTCTCTCTCTCTCTCTCTCTCTCTCTCTCTCTCTCTCTCTCTCTCTCTCTCTCTCTCTCTCTCTCTCTCTCTCTCTCTCTCTCTCTCTCTCTCTCTCTCTCTCTCTCTCTCTCTCTCTCTCTCTCTCTCTCTCTCTCTCTCGACCAACTCTTGTTCTCTTCTAACCCTACCACTATTAGAGTATTGGGTTTCTTATTTTAGGCCCTTTTCCCTTCTTTTTGTCAAGGACATGATGACTGTGAGGTTGTTCACCTTTAAATACCAAAAGGAAAAACAATTGTATATCTCCAAAACTATATATTTATTAATTAACTAAAAATGAAAGTCTATAACATTGAAATAACATGTACGTTTGTTAGCTTTCAGTTCAAGTTATGAAAATAAAGTTGAATAATTCTAAAAATTATACCTTCTTTAGCATAATTGCTGAAGCTGTTAAAAACAAAGTAACATCACTTGTCCTTTAATGAATAATGATTTTACTGCGATTAAGGAACAATTTATAATTTTAGAAAGAAAACTATTTAATTAGAACATCAATTATAATATGTAACAGTAATATTTAACTACACTAAAACTTTTTTTTCTTTTTTTTTTTTTCAGAATTTGTATCGAATGAATATTAATTCGTAAATAAAAACAATAAAGTTTAAAGTTACACAGATAAAAGATTGTGATTATTGTAAATGGAACATATGGATTGACAGCAATCCAAAATACGATGACTACGATAAATTTTAGAACAGTAGTTACTTCAAGTGATAACCATAGATAATCCTCTATGTTTTATAGAAAAGTTAGAAGTATATCTGTGTTCTGTTTGGTTAAAAGGTGTCTCTTAACTAACTTGGTTGTATTTCTATTCTTAAAGCGAGAATGTTCGTGCAATATTTAACTCACAATTTAATTCAATTTTTGTTTTATATTTGAACTTTAAATGAGCAAAAAATACAAAACTACACATAATAAATACTCACAAAATATGTGTCTATGATAAGGTTAAACTATATGCTGTGAAATAAATATTGTCAGGAGTAGAATCGTTTAAAATAAAGGCGCGGCGCAATAATTTCATTTTATTACACTCTGTTCTGACATTGGGATTTTCTTGTTATATAACAGAGAGAATATAAGAGGTTCAAATAACCTCGATGCAACGTGTTCTATATAACCTGTGTATTATTATATACCACAGAATGTTCCTTGCAACCATATTTAAAAACAGAAGAATCTGTCTGCATTGAATTATCGTATCACACTGTCATAATTTTTGCATGATTTGTGTTTATTTAAGTGTTAAAAAGAGGACATATTATATACTACGGTTTAAGAGAGGAGCTGATAAAGGAATAGAGATGTTTTTTCAATACATGATCGGAAATGTCGTAGTCGTTTAAGTAGAAAACCGTTATTATTTTTAGTCAAACAAATGAAGGTAATTCAAAATACGGTTTAATTGGAAAGTTCCAGGAATGCAGTTTAATAACACAAATACCTAAATTACCTTCTTAGTTGAGTTGTTCCGCAGAAACCGATAATCCAGTGGGATATTCATAGAGTGTTCAAAATAAACAAGTTAATGAACCTATTTGTATTATTTACATCTGCGTTTGATATTAAAATGTGTTTAAATATTTTATCCAAGTATTTGAACCTTTCTGGGAAATGTAAGTAATTCCAATCCAATTTGCACACAATTATTATAGTTTTGTAAGTTTTATTTGTTCAGCAATTTTCAATAATATGTTAATTTAATAAATACTTTAACTGCATATATTTATAGGCTTAATACATACTGTACTTGACAGTTAAACAATAAAGTGTACCGAAGACAAATATTTGAAACACCAATAAGCAGACTTATATCAACCATGAAAACGTCACTTCTTTAAAACGGAATATATCAGATGAGCCAAAAAGTAATTAGTGCGTGTGTGTGTGTGTGTGTGTGTGTGTGTTGTATATAGTATATAGAGTGCGAAATTAGGCCTAGGTATATGAGTGTTTATGCATAGTGTATTTGTGGATATATATGTATGTACGTACGTATTTATGCATATATCTGAAGGTATTTATGTAGGCCTAATGTTTTTTGTTGATTTACACCACCTGCTGTCATATAAACTGTTTTGTATTTACAGTTTGACAGGCCACAATTAAATGTATTTGATGTATTCTTTAGTTTCGTTTAGTTTTTGGATAATGAGCGTTTTCTCTTGTTGTTTTATATAATTTAATTAAGTATTTAAATTATATCTACCATTCAAACCCCCATGTTAAAAAAATCTATCATATTAGTTTAGTTATTGAACTCTAGTTTTAAAATTTGTTATGTAATGTTAACCCTCGAAACAGGTTTTTCTATTGAGAGTACCTAATTTCCTCTGTTTGAACCTTCCTTTTTTTCAGTTATTGTTTATTGATTTGAATCAAGTTAAATACTTTAATTTTGTCTATTGTATTATTTCATTATTTTATTATGTATATTTTAATATTTGTAATGCTGTACTATTTTCTTTGTTATGGTATACAAAATAAAGGGAAAATATATTTAATAAATATGTATGTGTATGTATATATATATAATTTATGTTGTAATAGAAATTAAATTTTACAAAAACCTGTTTAAATTTAAAACAAAGTACGAAATTAAAATTCCAATATTCAGAGATTTGACTTCGATAATCATGATATTAAACAATATCGTATCGTTTAATTGATAGGCCTAAACTTGTTACCTAACTTGTTGCACTAATTTCATAACTAACAAAGAACTTTTCCTTGCGGTATTGCAACTTTAAAGAGGTCAGACATTACAAAATATATTTAGACACCATGACGTGGTCTTTTATTTGCCGTACTTGAAGTAAAACAAGCGGAACTTTTGTTGGAGTATTCAAGATACATAATTCTCATCTTTATTTATTTTCCCGTTTACATTCAAGATTTATAAATGTCAAATATAAAGTGCAATTTTAGCTGTTAAAATTTTAAGCATATATAATTAAATGCTTTCTTTTTATGGAAAAATTAAAACACATAAATTTAATAGAATAAAATTAATGTTGTCTCCCATAAAGCTGATATGCTGTTAAGCCGTTACAAATGAGTTGATTCATTTTTATCTTGCCCTTAGTAAGTGCTATTTTAATTTTTTTGAATTATTGGTTATTTCAAAAAGGTTCGAATCTTTCCGTTTATGTGTCATTAAATCGAACTAATTTTCAAAATGAAAGCCAATTCAGCTTTCTGATCAAGTGAAATCAATCTTTTTGTGCATCGAACTCAATGAATCCTGTGTTTACAACTTCTCGCCCTTCATTGATCAAACATTTGTACATATAATAAAAAATATACTAAATTGTAAGTAATATTTTAATTATTAGTTAAAAATGAGATATAAAGTTTTGAAAATCTTTTTATGTGCTGAACTTCTTAATATAAAACAATCCAATTTAAAATTATATCGAGTTATAAAATTTCACGATTTTATTATGAAGTTACGAAACTTGTATTAGTAAAATATCTACATTTTTGAAAAGACTTTCTTACAAACTAAAGTGGAAAAGTTTGTTTTAAATCTCAAGAGAACTGTAAACACTATAGAAATTACACCACATTTTGCATCGTACAACGAGTAAATTAATAATTAACATAATTAAAACTTTGTTAAAATTATTTAACAATAATAAGTGAAATAGTTAATTATTTACTGAAGGTACTACGTTTGTTTAAGAGTACAAAGTTTTATAATAGAGAAGAATATAAAATGGTGGTGTTTGAAACAGTAAAAATTATTAATATTTTTCAAAGAAATGTTTGAAAGTACAACCAGATAGTGATAAGTAATGTTCTTAAAATAGTTATTTGTGATACAATATACTGGGAAGATTAAGAGTGATATGCAATATTAGTTCGCTATTAAGAGGGAGAGAAAAATATATGACCTCAAAAATTAAAATTAAACTACGTCCAGTAAAATCACTTGAATTTAATGAAAGATAATTAAATAGACTTGCCAACTTATGGCACCAAATTTTGCCATTTTAAAGTAATTATAATTATTTTATAAAATGTAATGTGTTAACTGTAGATAAATATGTGTTTAGTAATGTGTTAAAAAACCAAATATTTATGTGCAATGTTTATCGAATATTTCCACTGAATAGTCTAAAATAATTGTTAATACCCTGAGCTAACTAGTCAAAGAAATATGTTCAGAAAAGGCAATTTTGAACAATCAGAATAATTACAAATTACAAACAATCATGATTCGATATCGGCTATTCTACAAATTGCTACAATTAATATAGAAGTATGTGTTAACTGTATTTTAGAAATATTTATTTGAGAAACTCATAAAACGTGACTTAAAACACTCATTGTCCCACCATGAAGATATGTAGTAGCTATAATTTAAATATCGAAATCACCAAAAAATCCTTAAATCACGAAACCCTTTTTACATTATTTTATTTTGAAAATAATAAATTATTTTAATTATATATTATTATACAGAATGACTGTATAGAAATTTGGGTCCCCTTTATTACTTTGATATTAGTTAAGATTGTTACCATGCTTTGTGTCAATCTTCTTTATAGTAGAGGCTCCCTCTATTAGCCTACGCTCTTCAATTTTGGACTTCAAAAATTTCAAATAGGACATAAGGTAATTGAATGGATAATTTTAAAAGGCGTACTGAGACCAAAGAAACAACATGAAAAACTTTTTCTTTTTTTTTTTTATTACAAAACTAAAATAATAGCTGTTAACATGGTTGTATCAAGATAACTAAATAATCAATTACATCTTCTGACTAAACCTTTATTGTTATTTAAGATACTTATCTGGTAAGTCATAATTGTTGGTGTTTGCTCCTTAAGGGGTGCTGGTGACTAAAATTTTGTAAATAAAATGTAAGGTCATGATTGTTCATAGTGAGATTAGACAAAAGAATGATTTAAATTTTTTTTTTAAATAAAACTCTCACCATTTAAACCTAAATAAGACCAAAATATATTATTAAAATATATATAGCAATTTGCTATTGCTGTAATAATTGCTATTGTTTTGGACCTATTTGAATTTGTTATTTATTAGATGCAGATTTTATAGCTTCACACAGAGCTATTAACGGGCATTCCATGACCTACAGGTGAGAAGTTTCCACAAAAACTAAACTATTTTAAAACTTTCACTACTTTGAAATTTATTAACAATTTTTTGCCAATAAACATCAAAAATTTGCAAACAAGTATTTTTCTTCCAAATTTGAAGGCAATCCAGCGATTACTTTACACTTAGAATAGTAACTCATATGTACATTCATTGAAATGAACACTGAAAACATGTTGTATGAATTATTATGTGTCCTTATTTGATAGTTCCAATCATTTAAGCTTACATGGTAAATCCTGAGGTACCAGTACCCAGCTGGATCTATATGTTTCTTCATCTAGTTTTAGGTTAGAACTCTTTCTATAATCTTTCCTATCAGCTCTCTCTATC